>CAKOAT010112821.1:1428-24091 GCA_932364175.1 Eruca vesicaria subsp. sativa
TTAGCGAGCTGCGTCTCAATTAGGGTTTTCTAGTTCTTACGCTTTCGGCAATTCTTTTTGTACCAGTTCAACGCAGATTCGGAATAAGAACCTCTTTGCTCTCTGTTTTCGTTTATTCTCATTTAAATTCTAAGTATTTTCGTCATCTTATTTTCGTTGTGCGGTTCTCGCAGATAGCCGGTTCCTCTGGAAACTTAGGCTTTTCCCGAAGTTTCCTTTTTTACGATTTATTTGACAGTAGGGTGAAATCGACTCCCACAAGCATGAAGATAATGGAGAACCGTCGATTGACACCGAACCTTCAATATCGATCGACAGCCCTGCGATTCCAGATTATCTAGAAGCTTTTTCTATTGAAGATGCCATTCCTTCCCATAAAAAGAGTTAGTGTAATTGCACCAGATAAGTATGGAATATACAAAGATGAAGAAGGCTATGCACATACTAAGGATAGAAGGAACAACAATTTTTCCAAGGAAGATATAAAAGCAATACTTGAGATGGCAAACATTTGCATAAGCTATTATTTGAATTTAGCAGTGTATGATGGATGTTTCCGGCTGCCTGGGGCACACATTACACTCCCACTAAGGCTACCACCCAAAAATTACAAGAAATAATAGTTTGAAGAAGAGAGAGCTAAGTTTATGCAACCCAAGAGAGGATGTTTGATAAGTTCTACAATAAGATTGATGCAATCTACTATCCTCTCAACAACACTATTGGATGGATCAACAAATGTATGGAAGAGCTACAGCTGAAAGTGGATTACACATATGATATTATTTTGAAACAGCAAGAGCACATAACAGAAGGAGAAGAGGCCATCAAATGCTTTGCAGGAACCTGATTCAAGATGAGTAGAAAAGATGTGGATGCTCGTTTTCCAACAAGCATTCCATTGCCCCTCTACTACTCCAAAATATCCAAAACGTCAAGCTATAGATTATAAACAAGCGCTTGATGGGAGGCAAAGTTTTAAATTCGTTTTTATAGATCATTTGGTATTTATTTTCTCCCAGGTCAAAAAAAGATAGAAAAGAAAGATGGAAGGACGAAATGGATCAGAGAAGGCTGCATATGTGTTCAGATAGTTACTTGAGTAAACATTCATGTGTCCTTTTATCAGTACTCCTAAGGTTAAAGATGAACCTTTTTATATGTAAGAAATGAGATAATAAGAGGGGTTACTTAGACAATATTAACAAGTTTCTGGTAGAATGGATTGTACTGCTAAGCTAGTGTATGGTATATAAAGTACCTCTAAGGTTTTCCTTTATTCGATGGTGCAACACTGCAGAGGTGGTGGTAGTATGTTGAAGGTTTTGTGAGTCCCTGCGATTTCAAACCTTTTTCATATAGTGATATTCTTTGCTTAAAGACAAGCAAAATGACAAGTTTAGGGTACTTGATACACTATTGATTTTACGAGTTTTTACCCATAGTATAAGTTCTTTTTAGATACTATTATATACTCTGTTTTAGAGTCTTTTCAGGCCAAGGTTTTGGAGTAATGTGGGGTTTATGGAGATTTCTGGGGCTTAAACATGAGGAAACTCATAACTGGTGTAGAATCAGAAGTCAGGGTCGAGATTCATGAAGTGTGTTGATCGACAACTCCTTGTTGGTATTGATCGACTCTGACGAGAGTGAATTGGCGAACTTTTTTGTGACCGAATTTAAGCCTAGAAGTCCCACTTAGTTACATGACTACCTCAGGCCCACCTAATACCTACTATTTATGTGATATGCTATCTCTTAGGAAAAACACAATATTTTCTATTCTATTTACCGCACCATATTACTCTAAGATTTTTAGTAGCTTTGGAGAGACAAACGAGACTCGTTCAGAGATTTGTGATGGAACTCTATTGTTTATTAACATTATTCTATGTAGTCATTCTAGTATGCTTTGCTTGATCACGTCTGAGTAGTCGTCTTTGTTAGAGATAGCTTTAATTAGGGTTTATAAGTATTGCTAAATATAGAACTTATAAGGTGAGTCCATAAGGATCCTTCATCAGAATTGATCTTATTGCTTGGGTTTTAGAGTAGTTAACTAGAACCCCGAACTTAAAGTAAGATAAATACACAGTAGTATCTATATATGTTTAGCTAGGTTATTAGATGCAAGCGAAAGGTTGTCTATATAAACTTATTGAACATATCGATTAGGACAATAATTCTTGTCTAAGATATTATCGATCGACTCTTGTTCTTTGCTCGCAGATCGACAGCTGGACCAATGAATTAATGATCTTATTGGACCGCAGCGATAGCTGGATATCTTTCTTTAGTATTTGAGTTTTAGGACGGTTTACCACACACCCTTAGCATATATATCACAATATTATAACCTAAAATCCTAGCTCAAGATCTGTATTCCAAAAAGTTTATAACGAATTCTCAATTAATCTCTTTTGTTCACTTCTTTACAACTACCCACATAGATTAACTATTATATTTGATATCCCTCAAACTACACTAAGGATTGACTTTACTCTCTCTCAAATAAGAGTTTCAGTTGTAGTACGTAAGGATGGAATCCACAGGGAGCGTGAATACACAATAAACTCAATACAATCAATTATTAAGTTAGCCAAACAGATTACGAAAAAAAAATATAGCAGTTTGATTGTTTGAGGTTGTAAACATGAAAGGAAGATGCTAGATCTAAGGCTTTCAAGTATTGAATTATAATGGATAGAAGCCAAGGAATTTCAACCACAGAACACGATCACGGTTCAGCCAAGCCAGCTCACCGTACGGCGAGCTGAACAGACCCGGTTCGAATCATCGTACGTCGAGCTTACCGTCCTGAGCCTTGATCCCTCGCATCCTTGACGTTAGGCATACATCCTTCGGTTCTATCGTGCTCTGCACCATGGTTGAAACGTCTCTTGTAGAAGTCTTCTTTTCTCGTAAGAATTCGGGAAAACCGTATAAAACGGCAACGATTAAACGAAACATCGTACATTGTCAAACTATATGATTAACTCGAGAAATCTTATAGAAAGGACATCGTATCAGGAAACGATCTCGTCTAAAATCGTAAAACGGTTTTATCGCAAAACGGCTTAGACAGTCCTAAAACGCGATAAAAGCCAACTTGTGACTTTTAACGAAGTCCATCCCAAAGATACAATGACAGTTTGACGATTTACTAATAGAAAGAAGATAAATGTCAAGTTTGAAGATAAATAGAGGATTTCCGCGAGGAAAATGGAAAGATCGGGATAAATAGAAGATTCCGGATAAACTCGAATCTGGGCGAAAAGGAAGGACTAAACCGCCTAAGGAGGGAGTATATAAGCAGAAGGACAAGGACAGAGCACAAGGACGATTTTCAGAGCTCTCACCACCAAAACTTAGCATTTTGGCAACTTTCCGTTTTTGTTATCAAGCTGCGTCTCAACTAGGGTTTTAGTCTTATATTGCTAGAACTAGGAATCTCGCTGACGGCTCATGCAACTAAGGCTTACTCTTGTTATACCGTTCTTACGCAAATTCAGAATAAGACTCGTTGCTCTTAATCTCGTTTTTATTATCTTTTACTTATTGTCGTCGTTTACTTGATTGCTTGTGTGGAGTTCCGAAGATAACCGGGTCTTCCGGTAAATTAGGGTTTTCCCTAAGTTCCTTTATTTACGTAAAATCGACAAGGGTGAATTTCGGTAGCCACAGTTTGGCGCTAGATGGAGGGAGGGGGGTCGGATTTATCTTACACTCAAGCCGCAGCACGCTCAATCAAGAACGATGACAGAAGAACAACCAACTTGCGTCGATAGCGACAACGTTGACAATACACTAGATCCAGATGTGTGTGCGGTTAACGCTAACACTAACACTGAGGCCGTCGAGAAGATGCTCTCTGATTTCAACAAGAAATCGTAAGAGCTAGAAAAGCTCATTGGTTCACTTGCAAAACAGGTTGAAACCTTAACTACGAAAACAAGGGCAATTCGCCCCCACAGAATTACTAGGATCCGCGAGAGAAGGCTCGATTTCGGGACTCCTATGGAACGCCCCAGAAACGACCAGGGAAATATGCCGGAGCAAAACTCCGGAAAGGATAAACTTGACGCGACGCTGAACGAATCAGACGAAACTACTACTCGCAGACAAGAGACCGAAGAAGACAGTCTCGAAAGGGTTAACCTGGAAACGAGCTAACAATCCGATCTGTGGGATGAAGATGCAGACATCCATCCGAGGAGGAGGAAAGATTGCAGACCTCAGGTTAAATCCTCTCCCGAGCGTTCTCTTACTGAGGACGAGGACAAACTCTACTGCGTGCAACACGCAAAAACGGCCGAGGAACGATCTCGAGTTACTCACAGAAAACGCCGACGTGGTTGGAAAACTGCTGTCGATCTAACAGAGATTCGCGATCTTCGCGACTACATAACTAAAACGGCCGCAGCGGTGAAAGGGGTGAAGTCTCAAATTCACCATGCTACCAGCGCCGCGCCCGAAATAGATCGGCTGCTATACGAATCTCGGAAAACGCATTTCACGGCTCGCATCACCGAGGTCAAGCTACCCAATCCTGGAAAGCTCAGAGTGCCGACCTACGACAGGATGACCTATCCCGAAGCCACCTGCAGGCCTTCCAAATCACCATGGGATGAGCCAAGCTCAAGGATCACAAAAAAGACGCGGGCTATTGCCGTCTTTTCGTCAAAAACCTAGAAAGAGCAGTGCTCGAGTGGTTCACCAAGCTTAAGCGGAATTCGATCGGGAGTTTCCGCCAGCTTGCTTCCGAATTCCTGAAGCAATACTCGATGTTCATAAATCAAGAATCTTCCGACACCGACCTCTGGAGCTTATTCCGGAAGGAAGACGAACCTCTCCGCGAATTCAAGAGCAAGTTTAAACTTATCATGGCTAGGGTTAGCGGAATAAGCGACAGAGCCGCCATCGACGTGCTCAGAAAATCGCTCTGGTTCAAGTCGAAGTTTCGAAAGTGGATAACTTTGGAGAAACCGCAGACGATCCAGGACGCGCTCCACAAAGCTACCGATTACATAAAAATCGAAGAAGATACTAAAATCTTGTTTGAAAAACATAAGCCGACGAAGTCGTCCGCAAAGGACATCACGTCCGAGCAGAAGCCAAAAAAGAAAAACCCTCGTAACGACAAATTTGTCCATCACGAGGGACATGATCTCCAAGGGCCGCAAAACTACGCCATCAATTCCGGATCGGAACAAGGGCAAACTACGGGGAACGCGTGGTCAAGGAATCTGAATTACGACGAAAATTCCTTCTGCGATCTCCACCAAAATCGCGGACAGTCTACCGTGAACTGCAAAGTTCTCGGCGCCAGACTGGTTGCAAAGTTGCTCGCGGGAGAACTCTCCGAGATATCCAGCGTTAAGGACCTTATCCGTGATTCAGATCACCCCTCGAAAAATGATAGGAGCTCGCGAGCGGAAACTCTGCCTCAAGGGAACCAGCCGGGCGAGAAACGCGGACAAAGTTAAGACGAGAAAGGTAACGATGCTAGCCGCCGGAAGATTAATATGATCATCGGCGAATCGCAATACAACAGCGATACCATCTCATCTATCAAGTCCTACCAACGAAAAGCCGAAACTGGTTCGAGTTGGAACGTACCATCTGATAACACTCCAAAGGGAGTAATCTCTTTCGATGACAAAGAAACCGGCGGCATCGATCAACCACACGCCGATCCTCTCGTCATCGACTTAGTCATAAGTGACTTAGAAGTCGCCTGAATCCTGGTTGACACCAGAGGCACCGTTAACGTAATATTCCGCAACACGTTGGCGTGCATGGGAATCGATTTATCGGAGGTCGAGCCAATACCAAAGCCGTTGACCAGTTTCTCCGCGAAACGTATATGACCCTAGTATCGATCCGGCTTCCAGTCACCGCGAAAGAAGTGACGAAAATCGTCAACTTCGAAGTCGTTGATTCCCCAACTATCTACAACGTGATCATGGGCACGCCTTGGATAAACTCCATGAAGGCGGTTCTATGACATACCACTTAGGCATCAATTTTCCGACCCTTACAGGAGTCGCGGCAATTTGGGGATGCTAGATGTTGGGGAAAAATAATCTATGAGAAGATATCCCCAGCTTCCGGCTTCCAGGTTCCGGGCCCTGCCCCAAGTCCCTGCCCTTGCTCCAGGTACGGGGCCCTACCCCAGGTACCAGGCCCAGCTTTTGGGCCGGGTTAAATAATCCATCCTACCTACAAGTAAAAAGGAAAACTTCATGATAAATGTGGACATTCACATTTATCATAATATGGTCGAATCTCCTTAAATCCAAGAGAAGAAAGAGGAAGTATTCCAAGACATATGGATGCCTCTACTATAAATATAAGGTTTATTTAACCTAAAGAGGGAGGCAACACGTTCATACACAGAGCTAACCTATTCTACAGCCGCCAAGGCGATCCCTCATATCTAGAAGATTTCTTCTTCAATATGCCTATGAAGGATGATCCCGATGACTACTATCAGCGAGATAAAGCTCTATGCTCATGTCTACACATCCACAAGAGGTCAAGACTTCCATAAGAGAGAGACGAGCTCATCATCTCCATACCCTCCAAGGCAAGGTTTTGTACCTTAAAGATCACCTTCATCGACATGCTCAACAACCGGAGAATCCCTACGATTCCATCGCATATATGAAGATATAAACTCACTGCAGCATGTCTGCAACTCCTCTTATCAGCCCAGGCTACAATCTCCAGCTCATCAGAAGGAACACAACACGCTTACTGAAGAATACGGAGACTCCATGCTTACAGAAGCATATCGACTAATGCACCCTCTGCTCTGGCCATGCGCCCTTTAGAACAGGTGATTCTCACAAACTATAGAGCTATGTGCCTCTCCAAGGCTACGTGCCTTTCCCAGGCTACGTGCCTCTCCAGGCTACGTGCCTCTCCCATGCTACGTGCCTCTCCCAGGCTACGTGCCTCTCCATGGCTCTGTGCCTCTCATAGGCTACGTGCCTCTCCTAGGCTACGTGCCTCTCCCAGGCTACGTGCCTCTCTCAGGCTCCATGCCTCTCCTAGGCTACGTGATAGTAACCCTGTTTTGGAGTAGAAAGTCAACCGAAGTCAACGAACGAGGACCAAGACAACCAAGTGTGGACAAGCTATAAGAATACTTGAATAGAGGTTTGGTCGAAGTGTTCTGAAGATTGGTCGAGTGGAAACGAGAGTTGGTCGAGGAGATAGACCTGAAGCATCGAAACGGTCAAGGTCGAGCAATGGTGGAATTTCGAAGTGTGAAAATCAAGTGAGACTTTATTCCAATCATCTTTAGAGGATAAAAGAAGACATGTGGTCAATATAGAATAGATTTGGAGCGAGCCAAAGAGAAGATGGTCAGTAGAGATTTTGGAGATGGTCCACGCAAAGGTTTAGCATCGGGTGAAGACCAAAGAAGACTATTTTGATTCCAGGAGCTTGGAGATAAATATATTATCAACCTAGAAGCCATATTAAGGAGTTTAAAGACATTCAAGAGAGTTTGGTCGAGCCAGAACTAGGAGAATACCAAGATGGTCCGGAAGAAGGCAGTTTTGGCCGATATGGTCAAAATGAGCTATCCAAGAGCTTTGGAAACCAAATAAAGATGTGCAAACATAGTCAAGAAGTTCAAAAGAGTATTTTTTGAAATTCCTCAACTTTTGGAAGTGGTCAACTCAGAAGTCAAAGTCAACAAAAGTCCAAGGAGAGAGAAACGACCCCATTGGTCCACATAAGCTATTCGAGCATCCAATGGAAGTGTGCAACGTGGAGGGGACCAATTTCCATAATTTCTGGAGGTGATTTATATTGAATTGAGGAGTCGTTTGGTGAAGAAATCATGAGCAAAAGATATCTAGAGAGGGATAGATCATGAAGATATATTTTGTACCCATAATGGGCTACAAATGGGTTTGGAGGTTTTGGGCTAAGGAATTGGATTTCAACTTAAAATACACGACATATAAGGTTCATTTGGTGTCCATAGAGTGCACTGGAGTGGACTGGATCACAAGGAATATGAGTTTGAAGATTGAAGACACAAGAGTGTTTATTGGGCCAAAAAGAGCAGTTTGGTAAATGAAGAGAAAGGAGTATGGAAAAAATTTCAGGCACGGGAATGGCCATGCATTGGTTCTTCTAATACACCAGGAGGTCTACAGGAGCTAGGGAGACAAGTTTTAGCCATAGCTTTGCTATGTGTTAAGTGAAGAGGCCATTTGGAGGTTAAATATTGGAGTGGGGGCCAAGTGACTTCGGGACCAAGTCTGAAGCTGAAATTTTGTACATTGAACGTTACCAGGAAGGAGGTATTTCTTCTAGAAGATGGGACCTAAAGGAGCTGATGCAATGAATTTTCGTTCATGCATGGTTTTGGAGCATAAAATGAGGACAAGTGTACACCCATGTGTTTTGTGTTCAAACTTACTCCACTGGCTATAACTAGGACACTTAGGATAACCTTAAGCCATTTTAGAAAACCGGAGCTCTCTTTTTCTAGTTGTTCTTGTTGTTATTTCTTGAGAGAGAAAGTTGCCAAAAACCGATATTTTAGTGAGTGAGTGTAATGAGCGAGGAGGCCTTTTCCGTGTGTTATCCTTAGTCTAGGAGGTGTTTTGTTGAGCTAGGAGAGGTGGTAAGACCTTTAATTTGTGGTTTAGATTTTCCTTTTCCCTTTTGCTTTTAGCCTCTTTTTGATCGATTTTGGTGTAACCCTTAGGTCCGGTGCGGTAGGAAGTGTTTTCCGGATTTTGAAGACTTAGGTGGGTTCCTTTTGGTGTGTGTGTGATTTAGGTGTGATTAACCATGTGTGGTTGCAGGTGGAGAGCTTGGACCGTGATGGTCTTGAAGCTATACAACTTTTGGGGTTGTGTGTGTGTGTGTGTGGGGAGTTGGTAAACCCCATGCATGTGTGTTTTGATGTGTTAATTGCATTTTGTGTTAGGTTGCTAGATTGTAGCTAGAACCGTGTATTAGGATTGATAGTACTTGCATGTTTTGTGTAGTTATCATCTAGAAATGGTAGTTTAGTGATATGCATTGTGTATCGTGTGTGAGTATGCATATCTAGATGATAATTTATATTGCGTTGAACCACAAGATATTTGAGTAGGAACTCTCGCTTGTCGGGTGTGTTGTTGTTGTAGCATGCATTGTATTGTGTAAAGTAATAGTTTACGTGCATGTAGAATTGTGTAGTTGCATATGTTTAGTTTGTAAGTAGTCACGTGAGGAGCGAGGGAGGCTCTCTCATTGCGTATCATATGCATTGTTGTGTGGTGTAATACATGGCATGTAGCCGTGTACAGTGATTGGACCGGGGAGGTCTAGTTTGGGGTTTGCATAGAGATTTGTGTGAGACTCTCTCTATTGCCGGGTAGAGTCTAGGTGTGTCCCTCGCTTTGAGTTTTGTTATGTGTGTCTCTAGTTTAAACGGTGTTACATAGAGGTCGAGTTTCCCATGCTCGTTGTTGTGGTGTTGTGTATACGGGTTTAGACTAGTAGTGTGCGAGTGACTGTGTATGTAGTGCACCTAGAACTAGCGTTTGTGTGTGGTGTGTACTCACGCTAGTGACTGTGTGGTGTGACCCTAGTTTAAATTAAGTGTGGCATGTTGGTTAGAGGTAGAGCTCCCTCATGCGGATTGTGTGGTTAAGACTTAGTCTAGACTAGTGGTAGAATTGTTGTGATGTAACCCTGGAGTTAGATTGGGAGTGAACCAATTCTCTAGTGGTAGGGATGGATTTCTCTTCACAGCTTGTCAAGTGATGTGGGTAGCACCCATGGACGAGCACTGCGGGACGCTGCGGCTCGGTTTGTATTGGAAGCGCCGATCCCCGAAGATGATGTTTCCGACCACGTGACTTATGTGTTTGTGGTCTGGAGTGTTCAGGTGGATGAGTTAGAGACCTCCATTGTGTGAAGGAATCCCCGGATGTGTGAACATCCGTAGTGTGTACTGTTAGGCGCCTTTAGTCTAGAAGTGTGTCTAGGCTGTAGTGTAGTGGAGTCTAGGGTTGAGTCTAGACGTTTTGGGTTTGTGTTGGTCTCGGGGAGAGATCTGGGGTTTGGAGTCTTTGCTTGTTGCATTCCAGTTTTGCATTGCATTGTATTGTTTATTGTTGCACTTCTAATTTTTCCCCGTATTGATTTGTGCAATTGCTTGTTTGTGTTAGTTTAAGCATGGGCTGAAGGGGGTTGTTGTTGTTGTTGTTGTTGTTTTGTTGGGAACACACTGAGTAATTGTGATTACTCATGCCCTCTTCTACTATGCAGGTAACCTTAGGGGGATCGGACGTTCGCGGGGTGCGGAGGACAGCGGCCAGGCGTAGTTTTCTGTTGTTGTTTGCAAGGAGCAAGGATGTTGCTGTTTTCAGTTGTTTTGTTTTTTCATGGGTACCCGTTGACTCGTATTTTATGTTGTTTCCGCTGTTTTATTTCGAGGACTCTAGTCGAGTTCCCAAACTTTGTAAAATAAATAAAAATTATGTTTGTTTATTAAAAATCCCCGCTGTAACGCTGATATATAGTTTTGTCCGAACTTAACACAACTTTTGATCGAGGTACGGGTTGGCAAGCCTTAGGCTGAGGTCGAGAGGGACGAGTTCTGTGGTCGGACTGGTTGGGACTTTGGATGTATTTTGTAGTCCTGGTCAGATCGGCTGCGGTTCTCGTCAACCCTGTAACGCTTCCGGGTCGTTCCGGGTTAGTCCGGCCTAGGACGGTTCGGGGGTGTTACAGATGGTGGTATCAGAGCATGGTTGTATGATCATGCTTTCGTTCACGGGTTTTCAAATGTTTTATCAAGTCAAAAGGAGTCGCAAACAACATCATTAGGGAACTGGCACGTCCTCTGCTTAGGACTAGGTATGTTAGAATAATCATAGGGAATTAATGACCTTACCTTGTTCCTGTGTTGCAGTTTTTGGTGTTGGTAGTCGACAGGTGGAAGTAGGCCGAGGATGAGGAATGTGGTACGGTTACGCAGAGCTGGGCAAGCTGCTGGAGCTACCGGGTATGATGGGTCAAGTGAGTATAGTTCATCAAGTGATTCCAGCGAATCCGAGTCTGATTCCAACTTCGAGGATGAGAATGTGGTTGAGAGCACTGAGTTTTGACATTTGACCGGGTCATCAAAATTTGAAGAAGCTGAGGTACTTAAAGAGATTGAAGAAGAGTCTGATCATTTGGAAGGTATGAACTTTGCCCAAGGCGTGGAAGCAAATTTTCAAGCATCATCCGATTCATCACTCTTCCAGTACGGCTATGGCAACGAGTTGTGTGAACAAATGGAGATCAGTTCGTCGAATGTGGAAATAATTGAACCACCACCGCCAGAAATCATTGAGATCTTATCAGATAGCACAGTGGCCGTCAACATTATCAACATCAGTTCTAGAGAGAACAGACCATGGATCCCAATGACAACTTGGAGTCCAACGTTTATATTTGGAGGATCTCTCGATTTCAGCATGGAGAGTATTGGGGAGAACTCGGATCCATATTATGATTACTACTATTCGCCACTGCCATCGGAGTCGCCACCAGTCAACCAAGAAGTCGGAGCAGAAGCAAGAGAAATGGAGGTGGAAGTTCAGCAAGAGATTGGAGGAGAAGTTCAGATGATGAAAGGTATTCAGAATGAAGTGATCAGAGTGAGTGGAGAACCATCGCAGAATGCAGTACCAACGCATGCCTCGGACGGTACACCAATACCTGAAGATTGTGTCATATGTGGAAGGAATGGTCATCAAGGTCAAGAGTGTAGAAGAATCAGGAGTCAGTCGGATCTGAGTCACTTTGCGATATGCACTTTGTGTGCAGGAAGTGGACACTTTGCTGTTGATTGCCCGAGGCCCGACGTAACCAGAGCCGTACCCATCTCCGTCGTTCCTTCTGCCAGCCCTGCTCGGTCTGTTTCATCTGCAACAGGAGGATCAAACAGTAGAAACCGTGACTTTTCTAGGAGCCCTTCTTTTGGAGCCCGTGGGGGCTAAGGTAAGTGGGACACCCATGTGTTTTGTGTTCACACTTACTCCACTAGCTATAACTAGGACACTTAGGATCACCTTAAGCCATTTTAGAAAACCGGAGGTTTCTCTTTCTAGCTGTTCTTGTTGTTATTTCTTGAGAGAGAAAGTTGCCAAAAACCGATATTTTAGTGAGTGTGGTGAGCGAGGAGGCCTTTTCTGTGTGTTATCCTTAGTCTAGGAGGTGTTTTGTTGAGCTAGGAGAGGTGGTAAGACCTTTAGTTTGTGGTTTAGAGTTTCCTTTTCCCTTTTGCTTTTAGCCTCTTTTTGATCGGTTTTGGTGTAACCCTTAGGTCCGGTGCTGTAGGAAGTGTTTTCCAGATTTTGAAGACTTAGGTGGGTTCCTTTTGGTGTGTGTGTGATTTAGGTGTGATTAACTGTGTGTGGTTGCAGGTGGAGAGCTTGGACCGTGATGGTCTTGAAGCTATACCGCTTTTGGGATTGTGTGTGTGTGTGTGTGTGTGGGGAGTTGGTAAACCCCATGCATGTGTGTTTTGATGTGTTAATTGCATTGTGTGTTAGGTTGCTAGATTGTATCTAGAACCGTGTATTAGGATTGATAGTACTTGCATGTTTTGTGTAGTTATCATCTAGAAATGGTAGTTTAGTGATATGCATTGTGTATCGTGTGCGAGTATGCATATCTAGATGATAATTTATATTGTGTTGAACCACAAGATATTTGAGTAGGAACTCTCGCTTGTCGGGTGTGTTGTTGTTGTAGCATGCATTGTATTGTGAAAAATAGTAGTTTACGTGCATGTAGAATTGTGTAGTTGCATATGTTTTGTTTGTAGATAGACGCGTGAGGAGCGAGGGTGGCTCTCTCATTGCGTATCATATGCATTGTTGTGTGGTGTAATACATGGCATGTAGCTGTGTACAGTGATTGGACCGGGGAGGTCTAGTTTGGGGTTTGCATAGAGATTTGAGTGAGACTCTCTCTATTGCCGGGTAGAGTCTAGGTGTGTCGCTCACTTTGAGTTTTGTTATGTGTGTCTCTAGATTAAACCGTGTTACATAGAGGTCGAGTTTCCCATGCTCGTTGTTGTGGTGTTGTGTACACGGGTTTAGACTAGTAGTGTGCGAGTGACTGTGTGTGTGGTGCACCTAGAACTAGCGTTTGTGTGTGGTGTGTACTTACGCTAGTGACTGTGTGGTGTGACCCTAGTTTAGACTAAGTGTGGCATATTGGTTAGAGGTAGAGCTCCCTCATGCGGATTTTGTGGTTAAGACTTAGTCTAGACTAGTGGTAGAATTGTTGTGATGTAACCCTGGAGTTAGATTGGGAGTGAACCAATTCTCTAGTGGTAGGGATCGATTTCTCTTCACAGCTTGTCAAGTGATGTGGGTAGCGCCCATGGACGAGCACTGCGGGACAATGCGGCTCAGGTTGTATTGGAAGCGCCGATCCCCGAAGATGATGTTTCCGACCACGTGACCGATGTGTTTGTGGTCTGGAGTGTTCAGGTGGATGAGTTAGAGACCTCCATTGTGTGAAGGGATCCCCGGATGTGTGAACATCCGTAGTGTGTACTGTTAGGCGCCTTTAGTCTAGAAGTGTGTCTAGGCTGTAGTGTAGTGGAGTCTAGGATTGAGTCTAGACGTTTTGGGTTTGTGTTGGTCTCGGGGAGAGACCTGGGATTTAGAGTCTTTGCTTGTTGCATTCCATTTTTGCATTGCATTGTATTTTTTATTGTTGCACGTCTAATTTTTCCCCGTATTGATTGATTGTGCAATTGCTTGTTTATGTTAGTTTAAGCATGGGCTGAAGGGGGGGTTGTTGTTGTTGTTGTTTTGTTGGGAACTCACTGAGTAACTGTGATTAATCATGCCCTCTTCTACTATGCAGGTAACCTTAGGGGGATCGGGCGTTTGCGGGGTGCGGAGGACGGCGGCCAGGCGTAGTTTTCTGTTGTTCTTTGCAAGGAGCAAGGATGTTGCCGTTTTCAGTTGTTTTGTTTTTCATGGGTACCCGTTGACTCGTATTTTATGTTGTTTCCGCTGTTTTATTTCGAGGTCTCTAGTCGAGTTCCCAAACTTTGTAAAACAAAATAAAATTATGTTTTTTTAATAAAAATCCCCGCTGTAACTCTGATATATAGTTTTGTCCGAACTTAACACAACTCTTGGTCGAGGTACGGGTTGGCAAGCCTTAGGCTGAGGTCGAGAGGGACGAGTTCTATGGTCGGACTGGTTGGGACATTGGAAGTATTTTGTAGTCCTTGTCAGATCGGCTGCGGTTCTCGTCAACCCTGTAACGCTTCCGGGTCGTTCCGGGTTAGTCCGGCCTAGGACGGTTCGGGTGTGTTACAGATGGTGGTATCAGAGCATGGTTGTATGATCATGCTTTCGTTCACGGGTTTTCAAATGTTTTATCAAGTCAAAAGGAGTCGCAAACAACATCATTAGGGAAATGGCACGTCCTCTGCTTAGGACTAGGTATATTAGAATAGTCATTGGGAATTAAGGACCTTACCTTGTGCTTGTATTGCAGTTTTTGGTGTTGGTAGTCGACAGGTGGAAGTAGGCCGAGGATGAGGAATGTGGTACGGTTATGCAGAGCTGGGCAAGCGGCTGGAGCTACCGGGTATGATGGGTCAAGTGAGTCCAGTTCATCAAGTGATTCCAGCGAATCCGAGTCTGATTCCAACTTCGAGGATGAGAATGTGGGAGAATGTGGTTGAGAGCACTGAGTTTTCACATGTGACCGGGTCATCAAAATTTGAAGAAGCTGAGGTACTTGAAGAGATTGAAGAAGAGTCTGATCATTTGGAAGGTATGAACTTTGCCCAAGGCGTGGAAGCAAATTTTCAAGCATCATCCAGTTCATCACTCTTCCAGTACGGCTATGGCAACGAGTTGTGTGAATAAATGGAGATCAGTTCGTCCAATGTGGAAATCATTGAACCACCACCGCGAAAATCATTGAGATCTCATCAGATAGCACAGTGGCCGTCAACATTATCGACATCAGTTCTAGGGAGAACAGACCTTGGATCCCAATGCCAACTTGGAGTCCAACGTTTATATTTGGAGGATCTCTCGATTTCAGCATGGAGAGTATTGGCAGAACTCGGATCCATATTATGTTTACTACTATTCGCCACTGCTATCGGAGTCGCCACCAGTCAACCAAGAAGTCAGAGAAGAAGCAAGAGAAATGGAGGTGGAAGTTCAGCAAGAGATTGGAGGAGAAGTTCAGATGATGAAAGGTATTCAGAATGAAGTGATCAGAGTGAGTGGAGAACCATCGCAGAATGCAGTACCAACGCATGCCTCGGACGGTACACCAATACCTGAAGATTGTGTCATATGTGGAAGGAATGGTCATCAAGGTCAAGAGTGTAGAAGAATCAGGAGTCAGTCGGATCTGAGTCACTTTGCGATATGCACTCTGTGTGCAGGAAGTGGACACTTTGCTGTTGATTGGCCCAGGCCCGACGTAACCAGATCCGTACCCATCTCCGTCGTTCCTTCTGCCAGCCCTGCTCGGTCTGTTTCATCTGCAGCAGGAGGATCAAACAGTAGAAACCGTGACTTTTCTAGGAGCCCTTCTTTTGGATCCCGTTGGGGCTAAGGTAAGTGGCTTCTGATCCTTCTTTTTGCATCTGTGGCTGTTGTGTTGTTGCATTGTTGTGTTGCAATTGCTTGGTTGCTTTATTGTTATTTTGGTGTTGTGGGGGCAACCTTTCTGTGTGTAGTAGTGTGGACGGTGTGTCTGGGTAGCAAGTGTAGTCTAGTGTGTAGACCTTGCTAGGTTGTGGTAGTAGAGCCTTTCTTTAGGGAATCCTTGTTTTAGTTAGGATGTATGAACCCTAGAGATTAGGTAACCGACCCTTATTTATAGCCATGCGGATGTATTGTGAGTAATGTGGTGTCGGGAGGACACGAACCAAGACATGGTGTTTTCTGGAAGACTTGTGTGTGCGTCTGGAACCAGGAGTGACTGAGGCGAAGAGTAGCAGCGAGTGTGCAAGAGTTCAGAGTCATCATTGTACGGGTTCAGCGTCATCAGAGGTGTGCGGACACAGAGTGTGGTCTAGAGGCTCAAGTCATCAGCGGTGTAGTGCAAGTGTAAGAGTAAATGGTGTTATTACCAAAGATGGTAGTATTGAAGGCGTGAAGACCTGAACGTGTTTCTGAGAAGTGGTAAATGGTGTTATCCCGGAGAAGTAAGATATCAGATTAAAGATGAGTGCCCAAAGATCTGGTGAAGAATGATGTAATGAAGATAGAAGAAGAAGCCCGAGTGAAAGTTTGGTGTTGTACTCATAGTACAGACCAAGTTGATTCTAAGGAGGGGAGACATTCCGTGGAGATTATGAAGGAGAAAGTAGAAGCACAGAACTTGAACGCGCAAGGTCTCAAGATGTGGAGTACGCAAAAGGTGGCAGCGTAAGCTAAGCGGTGATAATACGATTCTGCACTAGCAAGAGTTGTTGCATTGAAGGAAGATCAAGAAGCCTGGTGAAGCAGAAGAGAGAGCAACGGCAAGGAAGAAGCCAAGATAAAGGAAGAAGAGCTGGGGTTCAAGCAACCGTAAGTAGAAGCAAATGGTGTTAGCAGTACCAAATGGTGGCAGAAGAAGGTTAATACCAGACAGCGATGTAAAGTCAAGAGGAGAAAAAATGGTGAACACAAATGGTGATATCCATAGTAAAAGCTAGAAGCAGATGGCGGCATCAACAGCAGAAGATTGAAAATTTTATCAAGGAAGCCGTATGAAGCAAGTAAATCGGAAGTACGCAAGAAAAACTCGAAGGAAAAAGAAGAGGAATACATGGTGGGAGACTAAAACCAGAAGCAGATAGGAACAAGCTGAAGAAAATTCAAAAGGGTGGTAGCAGAAGCTGGTAGTGCCTTGTGAATTCGGGGACGAATTCATTTAAGGAGGGGAGAATGTAGTAACCCTGTTTTAGGAGTAGAAAGTCAACCAAAGTCAACGAACGAGGACCAAAACAACCAAGTGTGGCCAAGCTATAAGAAGACTTAAATAGAGGTTTGGTCGAAGTATTCTGAAGAGTGGTCGAGTGGAAACGAGAGTTGGTCGAGGAGATAGACCTGAAGCTTCGAAACGGTCAAAGTCGAGCAATGGTGGAATTTCGAAGTGTGCAAATCAAGTGAGACTTGATTCCAATCATCTTTAGAGGATACAAGAAGACATGTGGTCAAGATAGAATGGAGTTGGAGCGAGCCAAAGAGAAGATGGTCAGTAGAGATTTTGGAGATGGTCCAGGCAAAGGTTTAGCATCGGGTGAAGACCAAAAAAGACTATTTTGATTTCAGAAGCTTGGAGATCAATATATTATCAACCTAGAAGACATATTAAGGAGTTTGAAGACATTCAATAGAGTCTGGTCGAGCCAGAACTAGGAGAATACCAAGGAAGTCCGGAAGAAGGCAATTTTGGCCGATATGGTCAAAATGAGCTATCCAAGAGCTTTGGAAGCCAAATCAAGATGTGCAAACATGGTCAAGAAGTTCAAAGGAGTATTTTGTGTAATTCCTCAACTTTTGGAAATGGTCAACTCAGAAGTCAAAGTCAACAAAAGTCCAAGGAGAGAGAAACGACCCCATTGGTCCACATAAGCTATCCGAGCATCAAATGGAAGTGTGCCACGTGGAGGGGACCAATTTCCATCATTTCTGGAGGTGATTTAGAATGAATTGAGGAGTCCTTTGGTGAAGAAATCATGAGCAAAAGATATCTAGAGAGGGATAGAACATGAAGATATATTTTGTACCCATAATGGGCTACACATGGGTTTGGAGGTTTTGGGCTAAGGAATTGGATTTCAACTTCAAATCCACGACATCTAAGGTTCATTTGGAATCCAGATAGTGCACTGGAGTGGACTGGATCACAAGGAATTGGAGTTTGAAGCTTGAAAACCCAAGAGTGTTTATTGGGCCAAAAAGGGCAGTTTGGTAAATGAAGAGAAAGGAGTATGGAAACATGTCAGGCACGGGAATGGACAGGCATTGGTTCTTATACTACACCAGGAGGTCTACAGGAGCTAGGGAGACAAGGTTTAGCCATAGCTTTGCTAGTGAAGAGGCCATTTGGAGGTTAAAACTTGGAGTGGGGGCCAAGTGACTTCGGGAGCAAGTCTGAAGCTCAAATTTTGTACATTGAACTTGACCAGGAAGGAGGTATTTCTTATAGAAGATGGGACGTAAAGGAGCTGATTCAATGCATTTTCGTTCATGCATGGTTTTGGAGCATAAAATGAGGACAAGTGTACACCCATGTGTTTTGTGTTCACACTTACTCCACTGGCTATAAATAGGACCCTTAGGATCACCTTAAGCAATTTATAAAACCGGAGCTCTCTCTCTCTAGTTGTTCTTGTTGTTCTTTCTTGAGAGAGAAAGTTTCCAAAAACCGATATTTTAGTGAGTGAGTGTGTTGAGTGAGGAGGCCTTTTCCGTGTGTTATCCTTAGTCTAGGAGGTGTTGTGTTGAGCTATGAGAGGTGGTAAGACCTTTAATTCGTTGTTTAGAGTTTCCTTTTCCCTTTTGCTTTTAGCCTCTTTTTGATCGGTTTTGGTGTAACACTTAGGTCCGGTGCTGTAGGAAGTGTTTTCCGGCTTTTGAAGACCTAGGTGGGTTCCTTGTGGTGTGTGTGTGATTTAGGTGTGATTAACCGTGTGTGGTTGCAGGTGGAGAGCTTGGACCGTGATGGTCTTGAAGCTATACCGCTTTTACGGATTGTGTGTCTGTGTGTGGGGAGTTGGTAAACCCCATGCATGTGTGTTTTGATGTGTTAATTGCATTGTGTGTTATGTTTTTAGATTGTAGCTAGAACCGTGTATTAGGATTGATAGTACTTGCATGTTTTGTGTAGTTATCATCTAGAAATGGTAGTTTAGTGATATACATTGTGTATTGTGTGTGAGTATGCATATCTAGATGATAATTTATATTGCGTTGAACAGTAAGAGATTTGAGTAGGAACTCTCTCTTGTCGGGTGTGTTGTTGTTGTTGCATGCATTGTATTGTGTAAAGTAATAGTTTACGTGCATGTAGCATTGTGTAGATGCATATGTTTTGTTTGAAGATAGTCGCGTGAGGAGCAAGGGAGGCTCTCGCATTGCGTATCATATGCATTGTTGTGTGGTGTAATACATGGCATGTAGCCGTGTACAGTGATTGGACCGGGGAGGTCTAGTTTGGGGTTTGCATAGAGATTTTGGTGAGACTCTCTCTATTGCCGGGTAGAGTCTAGGTGTGTCGCTCGCTTTGAGTTTTGTTAGGTGTGTCTCTAGTTTAAACCGTGTTACATAGAGGTGGAGTTTCCCATGCTCGTTGTTGTGGTGTTGTGTACACGGGTTTAGACTAGTAGTGTGCGAGTGACTGTGTGTGTGGTGCACCTAGAACTAGCGTTTGTGTGTGGTGTGTACTCACGCTAGTGACTGTGTGGTGTGACCCTAGTTTAGACTAAGTGATGCATGTTGGTTAGAGGTAGAGCTCCCTCATGCGGATTGTGTGGTTAAGACTTAGTCTAGACTAGTGGTAGAATTGTTGTGATGTAACCCTGGAGTTAGATTGGGAGTGAACCAATTCTCTAGTGGTAGGGATCGATTTCTCTTCACAGCTTGTCAAGTGATGTGGGTAGCGCCCATGGACGAGCACTGCGGGACAATGCGGCTCAGGTTGTATTGGAAGCGCCGATCCCCGAAGATGATGTTTCCGACCACGTGACCGATGTGTTTGTGGTCTGGAGTGTTCAGGTGGATGAGTTAGAGACCTCCATTGTGTGAAGGGATCCCCGGATGTGTGAACATCCGTAGTGTGTACTGTTAGGCGCCTTTAGTCTAGAAGTGTGTCTAGGCTGTAGTGTAGTGGAGTCTAGGATTGAGTCTAGACGTTTTGGGTTTGTGTTGGTCTCGGGGAGAGACCTGGGATTTAGAGTCTTTGCTTGTTGCATTCCATTTTTGCATTGCATTGTATTTTTTTATTGTTGCAAGTCTAACTTTTCCCCGTATTGATTGATTGTGCAATTGCTTGTTTGTGTTAGTTTAAGCATGGGCTTAAGGGGGGGTTGTTGTTGTTGTTGTTTTGTTGGGAACTCACTGAGTAACTGTGATTACTCATGCCCTCTTCTACTATGCAGGTAACCTCAGGGGCATCGGGCGTTTGCGGGGTGCGGAGCACGGGGGCCAGGCGTAGTTTTCTGTTGTTATGTTTTTCATGGGTACCCGTTGACTCGTATTTTATGTTGTTTCCGCTGTTTTATTTTGAGGACTCTAGTCGAGTTCCCAAACTTTTTAAAATAAATAAAAATTATGTTTGTTTATTAAAAATCCCCGCTGTAACGCTGATATATAGTTTTGTCCGAACTTAACACAACTCTTGACCGAGGTACGGGTTGGCAAGCCTTAGGCTGAGATCGAGAGGGACGAGTTCTGTGGTCGGACTGGTCGGGACTTTGGAAGTATTTTGAAGTCCTGGTCGGATCGGCTGCGGTTCTCGTCAACCATGTAACGCTTCCGGGTCGTTCCGGGTTAGTCCGGCCTAGGACGGTTCGGGGGTGTTACAGATGGTGGTATCAGAGCATGGTTGTATGATCATGCTTTCATTCACGGGTTTTCAAATGTTTTATCGAGTCAAAAGGAGTCGCAAACAACATCATTAGGGAACTGGCACGTCCTCTGCTTAGGACTAGGTATGTTAGAATAGTCATTTGGAATTAAGGACCTTACCTTGTGCTCGTGGTTTAGAGATTCCTTTTCCCTTTTAGCTTTTAGCCTCTTTTTGATCGGTTTTGGTGTAACCCTTAGGTCCGGTGCTGTAGGAAGTGCTTTCTGGCTTTTGAAGACCTAGGTGGGTTCCTTGTGGTGTGTGTGTGTGATTTAGGTGTGATTAACCGTGTGTGGTTGCAGGTGGAGAGCTTGGACCGTGATGGTCTTGAAGCTATACTGCTTTTTTGGATTGTGTGTGTGTGTGTGGGGAGTTGGTAAACCCCATGCATGTGTGTTTTGATGTGTTAATTGCATTGTGTGTTAGGTAACTAGATTGTAGCTAGAACCGTGTATTAGGATTGATAGTACTTGCATGTTTTGTGTAGTTATCATCTAGAAATGGTAGTTTAGTGATATGCATTGTGTATTGTGTGTGAGTATGCATATCTAGATGATAATTTATATTGCGTTGAACCACAAGAGATTTGAGTAGGAATTCTCTTTTGTCGGGTGTGTTGTTGTTGTAGCATGAATTGTATTGTTTAAAGTAATAGTTTATGTGCATGTAGAATTGTGTAGTTGCATATGTTTTGTTTGTAGATAGTCGTGGTGTAATACATGGCATGTAGCCGTGTACAGTGATTGGACCGGGGAGGTCTAGTTTGTGGTTTGCATAGAGATTTGAGTGAGACTCTCTCTATTGCCGGTTGTAATCAGCCAAAGTTCTGGTCTCTTCTACAGGTTGAATGATGCCTGTGGGTGCAGTCTCTTCTTCAGTAATGATCTCCTTCTGATCATTCAGCTTCTGACCTGCTGCATTTCGCAGGTGACCATCTTGATCATGCAGGTCTCCATTCTCATCGGGTATGAGAATCATAGGCGCTACCATGTCTCACCGGTTAGTATTGATCGATGTAGGGTGAGGTGTATCGATCGATGTCAAGTGAAGGGTATCGGTCGACGAACGGTGGTTGATGTCGATCGATGAGGTGGTGTCGGTCTCGGTCAACGAACGGTTGTTGATGTCGATCGATGGGATGGTGAAGGAATCGGTCGACGAACGGTTGTTGATCGTCGGTGGAAAGCGCGTATCGGTCGATATAGAGGTGTTGGTATCGATCGATGTAGAGCGTAAGTCTTTGCGGATGCTACGCTCCAGATTGTTGGGATCTTCTGAGTACAAAAGTTGCTTGTCCTTGTTGCTTCTAGTACTGCTGGGCATGTACCTGAAAGAGACAAAAAGAAAAAGAAAAAATTTGTGTCAAAAGATGGAAAAATAAAAAGTAACAAATAACCTAGACTGAATCAGATTAAATCTAATAGTGATCTTAGTTCCCGGCAACGGCGCCTAGTTTGATACCACTCAAATGTTTAACACTAATTAGTGATTTACTCTCTCAAATAAGAGGTTCAATCGTAGTACTTAGGGATTGAATCCACAAGTAACTAGAATCACAAAAGATATAATCCTAAGTGATTAAGCTAGGTTGAAAAGGTTTAAAACAATAAATAAAAATAGGTAGCAATGGTAAGTTGCTAAGGAAAATACGTTTTGGGTTTGAAAACAATGAAAGAAGGTAGTTAGATTCAAGGTTACTATTCAGAAAATCACGATTATAAATCTATGGATGTCTTAACGAATTGCTTGCAAATATATGAGAACTTCAATTCTTAGACAAATCTATAGCTGTCGCTATTAGACTCGTCCATTGATCTGATTGCCGACAGTATCGATCGATGTTGCTATCACAGTATCGATCGATGTTGCTATCGCAGTGTCGATCAATATATGTTGCCGTCGATCGATGACTCTATAGAAGTATCAATCGATATATAGCATCAGATCGAATTGAAACTGTGTTCACCTGAGAATTACTATTAGACCAGCTGTCGCATCGTGCCTAATAGAGTCTGGGCTTAGCCAAATT
>CAKOAT010112821.1:24191-86315 GCA_932364175.1 Eruca vesicaria subsp. sativa
TCACTCCATAATCATAACTCTAGGTAGCAAATCTAGAGTAAGCATTAGGGTTCATTTGGATAATGAATATAACAACTCAACAATCCATAGTTGGGGCTAATCCCTCATAACTATTTGAACCCCAAATCTAACAAATGAATCTACTCAGACATAGCCAAGAGATTCATAGCAAAAGAATAAGATGAAAAGAAAATACTTTATTGCTATAAAATAGAATACAAGAACTTAGATAAAAACTTTCTGAAAATATCTTGATGTCTTTCTAGGGCTCATAGGTATGACTATAAATATGAGTACAATTAGGTTAGAAACTCGTCAGGGGCAATCTTGTAATTTTGTGAGAACTTGGGCTTCAAGTCGGCCAAGTAAATCTTGCTCATCACGCTCAGTATCGATCGATGGTACATGGTGTACATCGATCGATGGAGTATCTCGACTTCAACTTCTACGGAATCGTCATCGATCGATACACAAGGTGTGTATCGATCGATATGTGTCTCTCAATGTCAGATCTTCATAGTGACCTTGTAAAACTCTCCTTTAAGCTTCATAAGGCACCTAAATCATCACTTTACTACAAAATGCTCATGAACCTGAAAACATACCTAATAGACTCCAAAACATAGATAATACTTATAAAAACATATAGAAATCATGACCAAAAACGGGTCAAAATCATGGTATATCATGTTGTGTACACGGGTTTAGACTAGTAGTGTGTGAGTGACTGTGTGTGTGGTTCACCTAGAACTAGCGTTTCTGTGTAGTGTGTACTCACGCTAGTGACTATGTGGTGTGACCCTAGTTTAGACTAAGTGTGGCATGTTGGTTAGAGGTAGAGCTCCCTCATGCGGCCTGTGTGGTTAAGACTTAGTCTAGACTGGTGGTAGAATTGTTGTAATGTAACCCTGGAGTTAGATTGGGAGTGAACCAATTCAATAGTGGTAGGGATGGACTTCTCTCCACAGCTTGTCAAGTGAAGTGGGTAGCCGCCCATGGATGAGCGCTGCAGGACGCTGCGGCTCGAGTTGTATTGGAAGCGCCGATCCCCGAAGGTGATGTTTCCGACCACGTGACTTATGTGTTTGTGGTCTGGAGTGTTCAGGGTGGATGAGTTAGAGACCTCCATTGTGTGAAGGGATCCCCGGATGTGTGAACATCCGTAGTGTGTACTGTTAGGCGCCTTTAGTCTAGAAGTGTGTCTAGGCTGTAGGGTAGTGGAGTCTAGGATTGAGTCTAGACGTTTTGGGTTTGTGTTGGTCTCGGGGAGAGACCTGGGATTTAGAGTCTTTGCTTGTTGCATTCCATTTTTGCATTGCATTGAATTTTTTATTGTTGCACGCCTAATTTTTCCCCGTATTGATTGATTGTGCAATTGCTTGTTTGTGTTAGTTTAAGCATGGGAAGAAGGGGGGGGGGTTGTTGTTATTGTTGTTTTGTTGGGAACTCACTGAGTAATTGTGATTACTCATGCCCTCTTCTACTATGCAGGTAACCTTAGGGGGATCGGGCGTTCGTGGGGTGCGGAGGACGGCGGCCAGGCGTAGTTTTCTGTTGTTGTTTACAAGGAGCAAGGATGTTGCCGTTTTCAGTTGTTTTGTTTTTCATGGGTACCCGTTGACTCGTATTTTATGTTGTTTCCGCTGTTTTATTTCGAGGACTCTAGGCGAGTTCCCAAACTTTGTAAAATAAATAAAAATTATGTTTGATTATTAAAAATCCCCGCTGTAACGCTGATATATAGTTTTGTCCGAACTTAACACAACTCTTGACTGAGGTACGGGTTGGTAAGCCTTAGGCTGAGGTCTAGAGGGACGAGTTATGTGGTCGGACTGGTCAGGACTTTAGAAGTATTTTGAAGTCTTGGTCGGATTGGCTGCGGTTCTCGTCAACCCTGTAACGCTTCCGGGTCGTTCCGGGTTAGTCCGGC
This sequence comes from Eruca vesicaria subsp. sativa, assembly GCA_932364175.1. Classification (NCBI taxonomy): domain Eukaryota; kingdom Viridiplantae; phylum Streptophyta; class Magnoliopsida; order Brassicales; family Brassicaceae; genus Eruca; species Eruca vesicaria. The sequence goes on from CAKOAT010112821.1 coordinate 26,122, forward strand.
CTAGGACGGTTTGGGGGTGTTACAACGTGCCTCGCCAAGGCTGTGTGCCTCTCTAAGGCTACATGCCTCTCCTAGGCTACATGCCTCTCCTAGGCAACGTGCCTCTCCCAGGCTACGTGCCTCTCCCAGGCTACGTGCCTCTCCAAGGCTACGTGCCTCTCCAAGGCTCCGTGCCTTTCTTAGGCTACGTGCCTCTCCAAGGCTACGTGCCTCTCAAAGGCTACGTTCTCTCCTAAGCTACGTGCCTCTCAGGCTACGTGCCTCTCCCAGGCTACGTGCCTCTCCAAGGCTCTGTGCCTCTCCTAGGCTTCGTGCCTCTCCAAGGCCCCGCGTCTCTCCATGGCCCCGCGCCTCTCCAAGGCTCCGCGCCTCTCCAAGACCCCGCGCCTCTCAAAGGCCCCGCGTGTAATAACCCTCCTGAAGGGGTAAAATGAAGATTGGTCGAGAATCAACTTTGTGGTCGAGTCGCGGATGATAACGATCGATCGAGTGCTTTTGAAGTACGAGATGATCAAAGAATGGATCGTGAGTGAACCATCTGGCATGATAAGCTGTTCTACCATACTTGACAATGTGTTAGATTAATCAGCCAGACGTTTCGGAAGCATAACATTTTTGAAGCACGACGGTTCTGAAGCTCGACGTTTCTTAGTCACGAAGTAATCTGAAAAACTTCGTAACTATCACTATTATATTACTTGGAGACATAATCTCGGAAGAAGGACGGGAAGTAAGCAGGACGGAAGCAAGCACGACGGGAAAGCCCCAAGTTGGGCGAAAACCCAAATTTTGATATCACGGGATTTTTTGAGGAAGCCGGAGGCTCGGGAAATATTTTTCTTCAAGGTCAAGAATTATTTGGAGTCTATCAAAATTATTTAAAGCATCAGAGTGGGAGCGAAAAATATTTGGGATCGATTACGGGTCGAAGAAATGCCGAAAGGACTAAAATCGCACATAGGAACCGAGAAGCTCGAGGTGGCTCGATCTAAGGGATCAGAACGTGGTGTAAACAGTCTAGCAAGCTCAGTGTCGACCGAAGCTAGAGGTGTCGCTGTGCATGGAAGCCCGACATGCGGCTTGACACACAGAAGCACGAGGTGCCGCCGTATCTGCAACTGAAGCATGCTGATCGACATGTAGCGGCCCGTGTGTCGCAACGCATGAAATCCAGCCATGCTGAGAGACATCTGGACGTGGTGTGTCAATTTTCATGAGATCATGGCATACTGATCGACATGTGTGCGCCCGTGTGTCGCCGCGCATGAGTCCGGAAGCATGCGGATCGACACACAGGCGGGTTGTGTGGCTCAACGTCATTGGCCGGTGACTTCTATATATACCAACACGCCTCCAGCAGTTTCATTCACTCATTCCACATCAAATAAACACCAAAGACGTTCCTAGAGAGAGAGAAAGAAAGATGTCATTTTGAGAGTATGGTCTTTCCCGAAGACCGATATTACACCGAGAAGGAAAATTCTGTCCAATCGGCGATTCTCATCGATGGTGAGGTGGAAGCTCTGTCCAAATCAATTCCTCCAAGGCTGATATATACTGTGATAGTCAAGTGGAGGTGCTGTCCAAGATCAGTTTGGTTCTACGGGTTCAGTTCAGTCGAGTTCAGATCATTCGAAGTCCGAAGAGCTGTCCAGAAGATAAGGGAGGTTCTGTTCGAGTTGAGTTCTGTCCAAGACCAGTATCAGGGGAGGTTATGTCAAGTAAAGATCAGTCCAGTCCATTCAAGACGTCAAGGTTGGGTTTTGGCCAAGTCCTCTCCGATCAACCAGTTGCTTCTCGCCTAGAACACTGTGAGCTGGTTATGTTTGATTTTCGTTTGGAATTTAGGATAGTTATTGATTGAGTTCCACTTGAAACTTAGGTTATTTTTGTGAGTTGGTTTGTTTGAGTTCCACTTGGAACATAGGATAGATCGAGTAGCATATAGAGTAGAATTATCACACTATTGCATGATAGAGTCCTTAGGGTTATTTTATTTATAGAACCAGACTCATCTTAGCACGGGCTAAGCCGAGATTATTTTTTGCCTCTGAACTCACACGTTATGAACTCACACCATTGCATGATAGAGTCCTTAGGGTTATTTTATTTATAGAACCGGACTCATCGTAGGTTCCCGTTATCTTTAAAGATAGTTTCATAGCAGGAAGCTGAACTACCTGGGTAACGGTTTGATTGAATTGATTGATGCTTGCGTGTTTATATAATGCTTGTTGATTGAAGTTAGTCAGTTCTTGGTAAGGGAGTGACTAACCGGCTGAGTTGTTATTTATTAAGTATTGTTATTTACTTGTTAGTACTAAGTGTCTTAGGCCATATAGGCCGGACTACTAGTACTATTGGTTAGTATTGAGTCTAGATAATATCGCTAGGTTGTGGATAGTTAGGTTCTGGAATCTATGTCCTTAGACTAGGTTTTGGAATAAGGTTGTGTTTAGGTTGTTAAGTGTGTGTTGCCGACAACATGTGTGTAACCCGCCCATGCTAGGCATGTTTAAGGGTGATTAGTGTTTCCTCGGCCTCGTAACCAGCGGGTTCAAGAAAACCCCTTATTCGCTGGATAGGGAATACTCAGAGGAACGAGGTCATGGCTTATGACTGAGTGATTACACGACGGTGTAATGTGGCAGTGACCCGATGGGCTGTCGCGCGGTGACCCGAATGACTGTGGGCCGCGGTCGGTTGAAATTTCCTTCTTCCGGCCTTTGTGGTAGGGAGTTAGGATGTTTCCGATGTTGAGGGGGAACACGAAGTCACCAGGGCCCATATTAGAGTGTCATGTTGAGTTGGAGTGTTGAGTTGTGTATAGGGTTATGGAACCCTAGGGTAAGTGTAACACTGATATACGGTGTTACGAGTTAGATCGAGTCGTAGTTAATTATTATCTTATTATTGTGTTATTGGTGCTTGATTGTTTTGCAGGTTTCTAACATTGAGATCTAATCCTGGGTTAGGTTCCGGGTTAGATTTGGTGTGTGTTTGGTTAGTGTAGACCCGACGTTGGCCTGTGTTGTTTGAGTGATTGCTTATGAAGGATGGTGGATATTGAAGTTATGCGGTATCATTGATTGGCCGATCATGTTCTTGTCTGATTGTTGGTCGACCAGTTAATGATACTTGTATAGTTTTAGTGTCTAACATTACATAAGTACTGATCTCAGGCGTATATATGGTTAACTAGGGATTGGTTGTGTAGCCTTAGCTTTGATTGCATGCTTAAGATAGATTTAGTGTTATTTTTGGGTTGTCCGGGTTAGTTATTAGGTTGCGGGTAGAGGCTGCCAACTCACTGAGTAACATTAGGTTACTCATCCAACTCCGTTGTCCTTTTTGTAGGTATCTTTAGATATGGATGACCGTGATAGCATGGAGCTGGACATTAGGACCACCAGAGTAGATTTTCATGCCTTTTTTATATGGTATTTTGGTTTTTGTTTAGTTGACTTGATTTGGCGTTAGGCCAGGACCAGTCTTGAATTATTTTATTGCATGGATATTTCTTGAATCAATAAAGTATTTATTTTATATGCGCATCATGAGTACTCTGATATTTGACTAGTCCGGTCTAACACAACGTTAGGTCGTCGGTTTCGATCTAATGGCAACGCTGATTCTTGGTACGGGTTGCAAAGCCTTATGCCTTGATTTAGCTGGACGAGTTAGTGGATGAGCTGGTCTAGGTCGTGGAGTAAATTTTGTGACTATGACCAGATTGTCCCTAGCCTGTCATGTAGCGCTTCCGGACAATGGTGCTGGGTTGGACGGTCAGTCATGTTCTTGTTTGATTGTTGGCTGGCCGGTTAGCCTTTCATCTCCAACCCTGGGTGTTGGTCGGTCGATCAATCATATTCTTGTTTTATTGTTGCTGGTTTATCGACCATATGTCTAGGACGGCTCGGGGGTGTTACACAACGCCTCTCCAAGACTCCGCGCCTCTCCAAGACCTCATGCCTCTAGAAGCCTACGCGCCTCTCCAAAGCTCTGTGCCTCTCCTAGGCTATGTTCCTCCATTAGGCTATGCGCCTCTACCAAAATGAACTACGAATGGCTTGATCCCATTCCGAAGGGTACGTAGGCAATCCCCATTGTAGGATGCAGCTATAAATCCAAACACCTTCTATGGTTTCACGCCCAAATGGCCAAATACCATCCTAGAGGCCGGGTTAATCATTTAAGGCGGAAAGGCCTCACAACCTTCACTATAGACTTGCAACCCGTAGCTAAAGACCAATATCTCCTGCTGCTATTAAGACCCTGGCAACATATACTGGCCCATACCCATATGGCAGTATCCTAAAGCATGATCTCCTGGTCTATCAACAACTGAACCAGGAGAAACCCCTTTCATGACTTGTCTCCTTCCTGCTATCATTCCGTAGGCTGAGTACGAATCGTTTGTACCAGAAAATACCTTAACAGTTTGGCGTTAGAAGGAGGGGCAGATCTAAACTACGTGACGATGTGATAGGTGGAGGAGACATCACATATGTTCCGGAATAATCCCTCAACCCCAGCTACCTGGGGGCAAGAAACCACTTACTCTCATCAGGACCAAGACTCACGCAGCTGGAGAACACCATGCTAGCAGTTGTAGCATAATTCATCGCAGGAACTAGCACTAACTTCCTGCAGGTTCTGGGCCCCAACCAGGAATCACACGTCTACTATCTTTGGGTCCTGCTTGCTACGGCCCACAGCAACAAATGTGACTTCTACAGTCCCTGGTTCCCGAAGGCTACATGTCCCAACCAAGAGTCGCTCCTCAGCAATATTCGGTTTCTTTTGGTTCCAAGTTTCAACCATGGATTATACCTCTACAATCTTTGGTCCGTGTACATTAATGTTGTCCCGGGAGTCAACTACAAAGCACACCTCTTTAACCATTGGATTTAAAATTTCCAGCCAGGAGCAATCATTACCAACTTCAAATATAGTGGATAGTCCACTAGCATCAATCTAGCAAGCCCTAGACGCCATCAATGCATACATGCTCACAATTCCGCCCAATGAGAAATATGAAAGGTCCTCAAGCAAGACACAACATCTTTCAGCCGGAGTTACAGCTTCGACAAGTTCCACAAGCAGGGGAACCAGAAGAAGAGCTTCTGGGAATACTACAGGCGTACCAGACACCACAAAGAGGTAACTAGAAAACCACCTTTCTTATTAGGTTCTAGCATCTAGGTGGTAGTGGAATCCTAGATAAGGAACAATGACCATAGCCATACATCTCAATAGAGATAGGGATTACTGTACTTCTGCGGAAAATTCCTCAATGGAGTTCCTTCAGAAAAACCAGGAACCAACCAAAAGTATGAGCAACCCTGTCCAAACGCCGGGCAAAACCTGGGCTACTGCAAAGGGGCCAAAGAAAAACACGAACTCTACCTCAAGACGTGCTGGCCTTCTTATCCTCGGCTCCAATTAGAGAAAAAAGGAATGAAATAAGTCGGAGAAATCACGTTACTGTTACTACTCACCCAGAAGGAAAAGCCAGGTTTCTAGGTTCCATGCCAGCCTCCAGGCTCTAATATCAGGTTCCAGTCCCAGTTTCCGGGTCTACGGCTGCTCACCGTACAAGGAGGAAAAATCCAATGAGACCACAGACTCTCTCCCATTGCCAACAACAAGCCCCATCACTCTTATGATGCCTTATTCCAAAGGGGACCGGGCTTCAGCCATCAACGGCCTTACGAAGAAGAAAACAAATTCCAACCACCTTGCTACAACTTCTCCTCGCAATATACCATGATCTACCTCAAAAGAAAGCTAAGTCCATGTGCCTCTAAAAGCTTCCAAGGCTATACGCCCATACAAGTTCCGAAGGGTATCTACATCTACAAACTTCTAAAGAGACAGTTCCAAGTCTCCATACCTTGATGAGCGTCTAAAGAAGACACGACCAGGAGAAAGGCAGGGGCAAACAGACATCTACAACGGATTCTTACAGATACATGTGATCTTCATCAGCCGAACAATGGTGTATGTCCGTTGTAGCATTCTACTACACTGAACTCATGGCCCTTCCCCTGATCAAGCTGCACGCTGCATTGACAAGCCAGATAGAAGGCTACGTTCCATCAAAGACCTACAACAAGAAACAAAATTCACCAACTCTTGAAGCGTGAGAATAAGATCTCCACTCCTCCAAGGTCCTGCAACAAGTCTAAGGACCCTGCATCCAGTGGATGAGCATCAACGCTCACTGAAGAATCAGAAAGTCCACCTCCGTCAGACCCCGTGTCACTAGGATAGAACTACATCAGGGTGTAAGTCCGTCATCCACCGAAACCCAAGAGCAGGGCCCGTATCCTGCAAGTTCGTCTTCGAACAAGTCCAGCACTTGGGAAGGTCTATCAAGATTCCGGCCTACCATTAGGAAATCAACATTCCTCTAGGTTCAAACACGGTTCAAGTCTAAGAAGAAATTGGTAAAAGTTGATTACTGGAGCGATGTCCTGCCCAAGGGAGGCCTGTTGAGATGGAGCAACTCCGGTTGACTCAAGTTCATAGGTTATCTCTCGACTCCACCCATGAAATCAAAAGATAAGGGGTAATCAATTGGGAGTAAATACTCCGGTATAAAGATCTTCAAAGCCTCGGGAAGGACAGCATACACCGAGCTCCTGCCGAGAGAAGCTCCGGCTCTGACCCCTGCATCCATCCCTGCCTCCGGCAGGGAGCATATTGCATAACATGCAAAGCATTGCGTAAGGAGCTTAGACGCTTACTCTTACGCAGGGAGCATCGTACCAAACATGCCAATCCCTGCACCAACACAGGAGGCATAAGTACAAATGCAAAGTAATGTATCCAAACTCAGAGTTTGTACAGGGATCAAGCATACACAGCTGCATATAAGTGAGACATCCACGAAAATAATACAAAAGGGGAAACTAGCTGGATCAGGCCCCAAGGGAAACCTCGATCCTGGCGAACCCTATATCTACATTGACACGACTCACACATATAAAACCACCAATCCAGATCAGGCCCCAAGGGGCACCTCGATCCTGGCAAACCTTGCATCTACGTGACGTGATTCACATATAAAAACACTTGGGTATACGAATTGGAACAGGCCTGATCAACCTTAATACAATGTCAAAATTACCTCAGCCCCTGCGTAGAGGCCTTGAGCCGTAAATCTACAAGGGGGCCACACGTACTAATGCCTCAATCCCTGCATCAAACACGCCCCGAGCTAAACGATATACAGGGGCATGACGTATAACTGCAGAGTACTGAGATCAGCCCCATGGTCTCAGGGAGCAGATGGTGAACAAAATCCCGAGAGCACTTCCTTCCTACTTATCCAGACGTGGAAAGTAGCAAGTCTGGCATGTGGGTCCCTACCCCAAGTAGACCCACACCATCATCTAATCGATAGGACTGGCGTTTGCCTAAGCCCATGGGACCCTTTCACGGGCCGAAGTCACACCATCACGAAACCAAAGCGTGAGAGTGACTTTCTCAAGAAAGTAGAGCGCAGCACAATAGGATCTCGATACTGGCCTACGTGTCAGAATGAAAATTCTAAACCGAGATCGGGAGTTGCCTCTCCAATGGAGGCGGAGTACGATCTCGAAAAAGAACGACCTCCGGGTCTAAAAGCAACCTCCGTGTTCAAAATGACCTCCGGGTCTAAAAGCAACCTCTGGGTTAAATAAGACCTCTGTGGGAACCGAAATCCACCTACTGTCAAATAATCGTAAATAAGGAAACTTCGGGAAAACCCTAAGTTTCCAGAGGAACTGGCTATCTACAGAACCGCACACCGAAGATTAATATAACAAAAAACTTAGAAACTTTAAATGAATAAACGAGAATTGAGAGCAAAGAGGTTCTTATTCCGAATCTGCGTAGAACTGGTACAAAGAGAGTAGCCGAAAACTTAAGGACGAAAAACCCTAATTGAGACGCAGCTCGCTAAAAGAAAAACGGAAGTATTCCTAAATGCTAATTTTGGTGGTGAGAGCTCTGAAAATCATGTCCCTTACTTCTGCCCTAGAACTCTTATTTATATACTCCTCGCCTTGTCCATTCGGTCTTTCCATTTCGCCCAGATTTGATTATATCAGGAATTTTCCATTTTTCTCGATCCTTCCTTTTCTTATGCGGAAATCTTCTATTTTTCTTCAAACCATCCTTTTATCTTCAAACTTGACATTTATTTTCCTTCTGCGAGTAAACCGTCAAAACGTTATCGTATCTTCGGGTTAGATTCCGTTAAGATCGCGAGATGGGTTTTTATCGCGTTTTAAGACCTTCCGAGCCGTTCTGCGATAAATCCATTTTCCAACTTTTTACGGGATCGTTTCCTGATCTGATGCCGTTTTTGGTAAATTCCTCGAGCTAATCGTAAGGTTCTACGATTTACTTGACGTTTTTATTAAAAACGCGTTTTTTACGATTTACTCGCTGTTTTTTATTAAAACCGCGTTTTTTATGATTTCAACGAGAAATCTCGAATAAATCGTATAGTTTAGGCAATTTTCGGTGTTTCGTTTAACCGTTGTCATTTTATACGATTTCCTCGAGTTCTTTGTCGAGAAAGCGAAGTTTTACGGTTTTTATCACCTCCACTCGAACGATAGGTCGGATCGAGATGGAACGAGAGACGTTTTTATCGTAAAAACGCGACCGTGTCGAAAGACGTAAGTTTCAAACCGGGGATGCGGGAGATCGAGGCTCGGGACATCCAGGAAGTCTTTAGTTCGTCCAACGGCGAACTAAGCCGAACTGGCTTAGTGTTCCGGTGGGCGAACTAGTTGGTACGGGACTAGTTCGCCCACCGGCGAACTAAGAAAAGCCGGCGTAATTCGCCGGTGGGCGAACTAGTCTAGTGGGACTAGTTCGCCGGTGGGCGAACTAGTTGAGATGGACTAGTTCGCCCACCGGTGAACTAGTCATGGGCCTCCTAGTTCGCCGGTTGGCGAACTAGTTGCGAGTAGTTCGCGTTTTACGTCTGTTTCGGGTTTTTGCAAAACGATCTTCGAGTTTTATAAAACGATCTTCGAGTTTTATAAAACGATCTTCGAGTTTTATAAAACGATCTTCGAGTTTTATAAAACGATTCTCGAGTTTTATAAAACGATCTTTGAGTTTTATAAAACGATTCTTCGAGTTTTATAAAACGGCTTCTCGAGTTTTATAAAACGATCTTTGGTTTTATAAAACGGCTTCTCTAGTTTTATAAAACGGCTTCTCGAGTTTTATAAAACGATCTTCGAGTTTTATAAAACGATCTTTGAGTTTTATAAAACGATCTTTGAGTTTTATAAAACAATTCTTCGAGTTTTATAAAACGGCTTCTCGAGTTTTATAAAACGATCTTTGAGTTTTATAAAACTTGCTTCTCGAGTTTTATAAAACGATTCTTCGAGTTTTATAAAACGACTTCTCGAGTTTTATAAAACGACTTCTCGAGTTTTATAAAACGGTCTGCGAGTTTTAAAAACTACTTCGAGTTTTATAAAACGACTCCTCGGGTTTTATAAAACTATTCCTTTTGTATTTTTTCGGGGAGTTTTGGCTACTGATTCTGTCGTATCGATTTTGACCCCAACAGTTAGCCCCCCAGCTCGTAAGAATCGTAAGGTTCTTGCGAGTGGATTGAGCTCGTTTGGCGAGTTTGGTAGAATTAGGTTTAATTTTAATGGCCAAAAGTCCAAAGGTGAATAGTAAAATTCTTTCCTATAAGTAGATGGAGTAAAATTTTGAATTCTTTACCCCATCTTCTACAACTTATCCAAGAATTTTTTCTCTCTACTTTCTGTGAGGATCTTCAAACATGTTTTCAAGAAGAAAGACTCGCTCCTCAACTAGTTCCAATTTTTGCAATTCTGAGGGAACGAGCTCGCCGCCTCCAGTTTCAACACCGAAAGAAGAGTATTCGTCCCCGTTAATCGATCCGGCGGACCACGAGGCTTTTTGGGCATTGGGAGATGAGTCGGGGTCCGCTAGGCCTGGGACTTTGGTTCCAGCTTTGTCGGAAATCGATCAAATTTCTTGATATCTGAGCTCGACGCTTTTAACAGTATCAATTACATGCGCGAATTTTTCCGAGTTCCAGAGGCTGGTGAGTTTCGTCTCCCACTTGCCGGGGAGGGCGACAAGGACGCGCCCGAGGGTTTTTTCACATGTTACAACATTTTCTTGCAACAATGCCACTTATGGTTTCCGATCCCGGAAATCATTGTCCATTACCTTCACAGACTGGGGCTATCGATCAGTCAGCTGACTCCCTCTAGTTTAAAGCAACTCGTTGGTCTTCTGACGCTGAGTTACGAGCAGGGAATTACCCTTAACGTTGATCATCTCGAGAGTCTGTTGAAGCCCACGAGGCAATCGCAGAGGATCACTCTATGCCCTCGTGACGAAATTGTTACGGGCTGCTCAACACTTTCTACTTATTGGAAGAAAAATTTCTTCTATGTTCGTATCGACAGCGCGTCAGTCAAGGAAGGTTGCATTCCGCTTTTTACGACTACGTGGGGTCGGAAAGGTACGTGAAACGAGTTCATACGAATCCTCTATATATATATATATATATATATTTTTATTCGTTTCTGTTTTTCTGCTGTGACCAACCCTTTGCCTCTGTATCCCGCGGATCTCCAGAGCACCACCACTTCTCTCAAACGTGGTGAAGTTTGTTGGTGCAGTTTTTCTCCGCAACGCGTCCGCCAAGCGGTTGCCCTCTTCCAATCTCGACTCTTTGCGAATTCTCCAATTTATGAAGAGGATCCGTTTATCGGGGAGTTTATTCCGTATGTTCCCTCGATGAGGAGTGGCAAATCAAGCTTCCGAAGGGATAAAAATCTGGTTGTCGAAGATGATGATTCTGAACGCGCGGCTTCTCCTGACAATATTCTCAAGGACTTCCTTGATAGTCAGACGGAAGAAGGCGTCTGGACGAAGGCGGGCGGATCATCGACCTCCCATTTTCCGGACATCTACCATGATCAAGTCCCGGTGTTTATTAGGGGGTCTGAGAAAGCTAATGAGGTACGTGTGTTTATTGTTTTCTTTTTCGAGCAGTTTTTATGATATCGCTTAATTCTTTTCTTTAGTAGGGTTTCCTTATCATGAGACGAGCCCTAGAAAGCCGTACCGCTGAAGCTCGCCTTGCCGAGTTTCGAGCGAACATGGCCGAAAAAGAAGTTGCTCGTCTTCGGGCAGAGGTCGAGGCCAACCAAGCCGAAGAAGTGGTTGCGAGGGAGGTTGCTCGCGTGAGGGATGAGTGTGCGGCTAGGTCTCGTCGTGCCAAGGAGATTTCTGACCAAAGGATTCGTCGTGCTCATTGTGCGGGCAAACGAGAGGTTGCCGAGGAGATGAGGGCTCGTCGTGAGCGATTTGCAACCGGTTGTTCGGATGCGGAAGTTGTTCAACGAGCGCATGGTGATTATCGCGAATGTCGCGGGATCGTTCATGGGTTATCCCTAACTCAGAATGAAGGGTATTCGTTTGCTAAGGATTTCTCCGCGCGGCGGAAAAACCTGAATCGGGAAAGAGATATGCAACCCGAACTTTTCGACCTTAAGGCGCTCATGTGGGATCAATGGAATCCCATCATGGTGTCGCCGGATTCGGTCGAAGTTGGTCCTAGGATTTCGGACGTGGATGGTGAAGTCGATCAGTCTGCGTTTGATAACTTCACTATGTGATGTTCTTGTTTTTATTATTTCGTTGTTGTTTTTCTGGGACTGGCCGTTGGTGGCTTTGTATCCCTACCGCTGGGCGGTGTGTATTCGAAGACTTTCTTAATAAAAATATTTTCTAAGTATGGAATTTTGTATTTCGTTTTTAGATGTAGAGGGAAGAATACGAGTTGTCATCTCGTATCTAACTCTTTGGTGTAAATCGTCCGATTCGTTAACTCGAGCTATTCCGACTTTCGCGAGTATTTAGATGTGGGTGAAGAGACATGCTTTTAGGATCTCGATTCATGCCTTGAGACTTTAGCGACCCTTGTGCTGGGTTTAGGGCAAGACCTAGGTTTACTTTCAGATTGGGGCTGTGCGATGACTAGTCGGCTTTTGTTTTGCCCGTTGCGATTTTAACCTGACTCCATACCGATTTAGAATCCGCGATAGGTTCTCGGCTTATACGATTTGTATGGTTGGAATCGAACATCTCACCGGGAACAATTTCTAAGTTGCCCGGAAGTGCTGACCAAAAATTTGGATTTCTTTTATAGCGCGCTATTTTATCCTTGTCGGATGTATGCGGACCGATAGGTCGGTGCGTTTATTTAGGACGGCTAGCGTGCTCGACGGGGCTAATCGCCGAGCATTCGTGTTTTTATAGTCGCGGACGGACTTGGGTAAATATTTTTCTTTGAGAGTTTAGGCGACGTCTCGCCAGTTCTTTCCGAAAATATTTTGATATGCAAGTTTTTTAGAAAGACGATTAAATAGTTGTTACTGCGGAAGCGATTTTCCGGATTTGCGTTTTCTTATAGTAGCGGAGATAGTCTAACTTTCGAAAATTTTTCGATTACAAAGCTAAAAGAAATTTTGTAAAAATTTTTGGGAGTATACGAGTACTCGTATACTCACCCACTCCCCCCCCCCCGCCTCTTTGGAAGGGGGGATAGCTGAACTCGTAGTTCTGATTGTTTGCGCGAGTGTGCTTACTCAGCTGTCGCAGACTTCTCGATCGCTTCAGTTGCGGGATCGATGTCTTTGTCCGGGATTGTCTCCTCCGGTCGGATGGAAGCGATGTGTGCGGAAACTTCTGGTTTCTCGGCCGTTGCTTGCTTTGGGTCGTCTTCTGCGGGCGGTGGCGTGACCTTTGCCCGTTTTGGTTTCACGATTGCTACCGCCAATTGCCTCAGCTTATGTTCGGCCAGGAAGCAAGATCGCGATTGTCTTTGGCATCCCCAAATTATTGCAACTCCCGTAGGAGTCGGGAATTTGATGCCTAAGTGATACGTGGACAGAACCGCCTTCATGGAATTTATCCAAGGCGTGCCCATGATTACATTGTAGATGGCCGGGAAATTGACTACCGTGAAGTTAACGATTTTCGTAACTTCTTTTGCGGCGACCGGTAATCGGATTGATCCCAAGGTCATTGACGTCTCGCCGGAGAAACTAGTCAACGGCTTTGGAATCGGCTCGACTTCCGAGAGGTCGATTCCCATGCGTGCTAGCGTGTTGCGGAAGATCACGTTGACAGTACTCCCAGTATCAACCAAGATCTGAGCGACTTCTAACTCGCCTATTACTAAGTCGATGACAAGAGGATCGGCGTGAGGTTGGTCGATTCAGCCGGTTTCAGCATCGTCGAATGAGATCACTCCTTTCGGAGAGTCATCCGTCGACACCTTCCAACTCGAGCCGGTTTCGGCTTTGTGTAGGTAGGATTTTATAGACGAGACGGTGTCGTTGTATTATTGCGATTCACTGATAATCATGTTGATTTTTCGGCGGTTAGCGTCGTTACCCTTCTCGTCTTGTCTTCGTCCGCGCTTTTCGCCTAACTGGTTTCCCTGAGGCGGTGTTTCTGCTCGCGCGTTCCTGTTGTTCTTCGGAAGGCGATCCAAATCGCGGATGAGATCCTTGACACTAGATATCTCGGAAAGTTCTCCCCCGACCAATTTTGCGGCAAGTCTGGCGCCGAGAACTTTGCAGTTCACGGTGGAATGCCCGCGGGTTTGGTGGAAGTCGCAGAAAGAATTCTCGTCGTAATTCGAATTTCTCGTCCACGTGTTTCCCGTAGTTCGCCCTTGCTCTAAACCGGAGTTGATGGCGTAGTTATGCGCCCCTTGGAGATCCTGTCCCTAGTGATGGACGAATTTGTCGTTACGAGAGTTCCTCTTTTTCTGCTTCTGCTCGGACGTGTTATCCTTCGCGGATGTTTTCGTCGGCTTATTCTTCTCGGACAGGATTTTGGTCTCCTCTTCGATGGTTATGAAGTCAGTGGCCTTATGGAGCGCATCCTGGATTGTCCGCAGTTTCTCGAGAGTTATCCACTTGCGGAATTTCGATTTATACCGGAGCGATTTCCTTAACGCGTCGATGGCGGCTTTGTCGCTAATCCCGCTAACCCTAGCCATGATTAGTTTGAATCTGCTCATGAAATCGCGGAGAGATTCGTCCTCCTTTTGCACCAAGCTCCAGAGGTCGGCGTCGGAGGTTTCCGGGTTAATAAACATCGAGTACTGCTTCAGGAATTCCGAAGCCAATCGACGGAAACTTCTGATCGAATTTCGCCTAAGTTTAGCGAACCATTCGAGCGCGGCTCCTTCTAGGTTTTCGACGAAGAGGCGGCAGTAGCGTGCGTCTTTTTCGTGGTCCTTGAGCTTGGCTCGTCCCATGGTGATCTGGAACGCTTGCAGGTGCGCTTTGGGATCAGACGTCCTGTCGTAAGTCGGCACCTTAAGTTTTCCGGGATCGGGCAGTTTGATCTCGGTGATGCGGGCCGTGAAGGAAGTTTTCCGAGACTCGTACAGTAGCCGATCAATCTCGGGTGCGGCGCTGGTAGCATGGTGAATCTGAGATTTCACCGCTTTTACCGCTGCGGCCGTTTTGGTGATATATTCGCGGAGATCGCGGAGATCGCGAATCTCGGTCAGACCGCCAGCAGTTTTCCGACCTTGTCGGCGTTTGCCACGAGTGACTGGAGATCGCTCCTCGGCGGTTTTTGCGTATCGCGCGAAGTCGAGTCCCCTTCATCTCCAGTAAAAGAACGTTCAGAGAACTTCGAGTCTTTCTTCTCCTAGGATGGACGTCAGCGTCTTCGTCCGATGAATCGGCCTGGTCGCTCGTCTCCAGGTTAACCCTTTCGATGCCGTCGCCCTCGGTCTCCTGTTCATGAGTAGGAGGTTTCTACGATTCGTTCAGCGTCGCTTCAGGATTATCTTTTCCGGAATCCTTTTCCGGTAAGTTAACCTGCTCGATTCTGGGACGATCCGTAGGAGCGCCAAAGTCGAGCCTCCTTTTGCGGATCTTAGTAGTTCCGCGGGGGTGAATTGCTCGGGTTTTCGCGGTTAGGGTTTCTACCTGTTTCGCGAGAGATCCAATGAGCTTTTCCTGCTCTTCCGATTTTTTGTTAAACTCGGAAAGAGTCTTCTCGAGGGTCTCGGCGTTAGCGTTTGTAGCGTTGGCCGCAGAAGCTCCTTGTGGTGGTGTTGTTTCAACGCTATCGCGTTCGTTGCGAGTTTGGTTGTCACCGGTCATCGTTTCTTCGTTGGACATGTTGCTGCTTTGGTGTAAGATAGATCCGACCCCCCCTCCTTTTAGCGCCAAACTGTGGGAACCGAAATCCACCTACTGTCAAATAATCGTAAATAAGGAAACTTCGGGAAAACCCTAAGTTTCCAGAGGAACCGGCTATCTGTAGAACCACACAACGAAGATTAAGATAACAAAAAACTTAGAAACTTTAAATGAATAAACGAGAATCGAGAGCAAAGAGGTTCTTATTCCGAATCTGCGTAGAACTGGTACAAAGAGAGTAGCCGAAAACTTAAGGACGAAAAACCCTAATTGAGACGCAGCTCGCTAAAAGAAAAACGGAAGTACTCCTAAATGCTAATTTTGGTGGTGAGAGCTCTGAAAATCGTGTCCCTTGCTTCTGCCCTAGACCTCTTATTTATATACTCCTCGCCTTAGCCATTCGGTCTTTCCATTTCGCCCAGATTTGATTATATCGGAATTTTTCCATTTTTCTCGATCCTTCCTTTTCTTCCGCGGAAATCTTCTATTTTTCTTCAAACCTTCTTTTTATCTTCAAACTTGACATTTATTTTCCTTCTGCGAGTAAACCGTCAAAACGTTATCGTATCTTCGGGTTAGATTCCGTTAAGATCGCGAGATGGGTTTTTATCGCGTTTTATGACCTTCCGGGCCGTTCTGCGATAAATCCGTTTTCCGACTTTTTACGGGATCGTTTCCTGAACTGATGCCATTTTTAGTAAATTCCTCGAGCTAATCGTAAGGTTCTATGATTTACTCGACGTTTTTATTAAAAACACCTTTTTTACGATTTACTCGACGTTTTTTATGATTTCAACGAGAAATCTCGAATAAATCGTACAGTTTAGGCAATGTTCGGTGTTTCGTTTAACCGTTGCCGTTTTATACGATTTCCTCGAGTTCTTTGTCGAGAAAGCGAAGTTTTACGGTTTTTAATGTAAAACTCGAACGATAGGTCGTATCAAGATGGAACGGGAGACATTTCGGCCGTGGTTCAGAACGCGACCGTATCGAAAGACGTAAGTTTTGTTTCAGGGATGCGGGAGATCGAGGCTCGGGACGTCCAGGAAGTCTTTAGTTCGTCCAACGGCGAACTAAGCCGGGCGGCTTAGTTCGACGGTGGGCGAACTAGTCTAGTGGGACTAGTTCGCCCACCGGCGAACTTAGCCAGCTTGGCTTAGTTCGCCGGTGGGCGAACTAGTGGAGATGGACTAGTTTGCCGGTGGGCGAACTAGTCATGGGCTTCCTAGTTCGCCCATCGGTGAACTAAGCAAGCTTGGCTTAGTTCGCCGGTTGGCAAACTAGTTGCGACTAGTTCGCGTTTTACGGCTGTTTCGGTTTTTTGCGGTTTCGTAAAACGCTTCTCAAGTTTTATAAAAAGATCTTCGAGTTTTATAAAACGATCTTCGAGTTTTATAAAACGATCTTCGAGTTTTATAAAACGATCTTCGATTTTTATAAAACGATCTTTGAGTTTTATAAAACGATCTTTGAGTTTTATAAAATGATTCTTTGAGTTTTATAAAACGGCTTCTCGAGTTTTATAAAACGATCTTTGAGTTTTATAAAACGGCTTCTTGTGTTTTATAAAACGGCTTCTTGAGTTTTATAAAACGATCCTCGAGTTTTATAAAACGATCTTCGAGTTTTATGAAACGATCTTTGAGTTTTATAAAACGATTCTTCGAGTTTTATAAAACGGCTTCTCGAGTTTTATAAAACGATCTTTGAGTTTTATAAAACGGCTTCTCGAGTTTTATAAAACGATTCTTCGAGTTTTATAAAACGACTTCTCGAGTTTTATAAAACGACTTCTTGAGTTTTATAAAACGCTCTGCGAGTTTTATAAACGACTTCGAGTTTTATAAAACGACTCCTCGGGTTTTATAAAACTATTCCATTTGTATTTTTGCGGGGAGTTTTGGCTATTGATTCCATCGTACCGATTTTGACCCCAACAACCTCAGGGTCCAAAACACCTCCGGGTTCAATAAAGACCTTCGGGTCCTATAAACACCTCTGGGTTATATAGAAACTTTTGAGTTCAAGACGACCTTCGGGTCTAAAAGCAACCTCCGGGTTCAAAACGATCTCAGGTTCTAAAAGAAACCTCTGGGTTCAAAACGACCTCAGGGTCTAAAAGAAACCTCCAGGTTAAAGACGACCTCCGGGTTTAAAAGCAACCTCTGGGTTTAAATAAAGACCGCAGGGTCCTAAATGTTAAAAACTCTGAGTTTTGCATTTTATATCGCCATACCTTTGGGTTCAGACAAAAGACCTAAGGGTCTATTAAGAAACCTCAGGGTTCTAGACGAATTCCTTGAATCTCCAGGATCCCAATTCCTAGGTGTCCATCTCCAGGTCCCAAATATTGATTCTTCGAGAATCTGCGCAAGTACCAGGGTTGGAAAGAACGCTCAAGTTCCCACAGGACCTCCAGCCTATCATCGGCTTTCAACCTAAACAAAGGGTCCAAAGATCTTTCTTCAAGGATTTTGAATGCTTCAAGACAATACTCAATGGCCTCGACGACGCCTGCATATGCAAGGCCAGCCAGCTGAAATAAAGCCCTCCAAAGATGTACCTCACGAGGAGCCTACCTACAAACCTCTGGGTTCAAAATGACTTCCGGGTCCCTGGAAGAAAGTCCATCTATTCTGCAGGCCCCTGGACGAGAGTCCATGAAACCTCCAATATATGAAGAATCACATCCCCGAACCTATGGATTTCAGTAGGATATATCCCTAAACCTTCAGATTTTGGGAGTGC
Source organism: Eruca vesicaria subsp. sativa (assembly GCA_932364175.1). Classification (NCBI taxonomy): domain Eukaryota; kingdom Viridiplantae; phylum Streptophyta; class Magnoliopsida; order Brassicales; family Brassicaceae; genus Eruca; species Eruca vesicaria. Next base: position 44,118 of record CAKOAT010112821.1, read on the forward strand.
ATGCCTAGGATCCTCCGGGTTCCATGAAAGCACGACACACGGTCAACCCAGCATTGACTGTGGCTTACCTCCAGGGGCAGATTGCAAGGTTACATAGTTGAGAGTGGCCAAGAATCAATGGCAGAATTCAACTAATGATTCTACCTTCTTTATTCGGCAAAGAACCCACTGCTCGCCGCAAACAACATGTCCAAGAGACCTACTCCGGTACAATAATCATCTCCTGGTACCAAGAAGAACGTGCCAAACATCCCCCTGCCAAAAGTCAAGGTACATTTCAAGGAAGAAGCAAGAAGCTGCAGCTATAGCATCAAAACCTCCAAGAGCATGAAGTATGCTATACGCAAAAAAGGAGACCGGCATGAGGACCTGCTGAAAGCCCTTTGCTGCTTTTACAAGCTAAACGAAGATCACTATCTTAATAGCAAAATGTAAAAGAGGCGCAAGCAAGGGCAGCAGAATCAAGACTGAGAATCCTCACTTCTGGCCTCCGGGTCTCGTCCAACCTCCTCACCCTCTTTATCCTTATCCTCGCCAAGATTCTCCTTCTCATGATTCTAGGGTTTTGACCCATACAATCCTCTACATGATCCGTGGAGTCAGAGAATTCTCCAGAAGCACCATGTGAAGTCTTAGCCTCAAATCAAGGCGAGCGTAGCTACGCTCAAGCCAACCTCATCAGGAACGAAGGCACCATGAGCCTTTGGACCGTATATCTCGACTGCTAGGATAGTACCTCTCCTACTCCAGAGTACAACTACATCCATGTGATCATCGTCACCCTAACCAAGCACACGCCTACTTATAGCACGTCTGGAAGTTTATCTACATTGGTCCGGGCCACGACACCAGGCCTACGGGTGTACCGACGAATATACTACTTGTTCTAGACCGCGTTACTGTGCGAGACCAAGGACTACTGTCCATTCTCCAGATCATCTATCTCCAATCAGGCTATGAATCGTTTCAGACCAAGCGAAAGTACATCTAACAACTATCGACAAGGAAGTTTGGTGGCCCAAGCTACGAGCCGAACCCCTACTCCAAGTTCGGCAAGGAGCTTGATACCATGGTACAACTCGCAAAGTCCTATGAAGAAGATTATGTTATTTCCTGCCTTCAAACATGAAGCCAGTAAATAAGGGGCAAACTGTTGGGGAAAAATAATCCATGAGAAGATTTTCCCAGCTTCCGGCTTCCAGGTTCTTGGCCCTTCCCCAGGCCCTTGCCCCTGCTCTAGGTACCGGGCCCTTCTTTTGGGCCGTATCAGATAATTCATCCTGCCTACTAGTAAAAAGGAAAACTTCATGATAAATGTGGACATTCACATTTATCATAATGATATCACTCAAAATTACCCTAAGGAGTGATTAAGCTAGATTGAAAAAGGTTTAAAACAGTAAATAAAATAAGTAGCAATGGTAAGTTGCTAAAGAGAATAGGTTTTGGTTTTGAAAACAATAAAAAGAAATAGTTAGATTCAAGGTTACTATTCAGAAAATCAGGATTATAAATCTATGGATGTCTTAACGAATTGCTTGCAAATATATGAGAACTTCAATCCTTAGACAAATCTATAGCTGTCGCTAGTTAGACTCGTCCATTGATCTGATTGCCGACTGCATCGACCAATGTTGCTATCGCAGTGTCGATCGATATATGATGTCGTCGATCGATAACTCTAGAAGAGCATCGATCGATATTAAGTATCAGATCGGATCGAACTTTGTTCACCCGAGAACTTCTATCAGACCGGCTGTCGCATCGTGCCTTAATAGAGTCTGGGTTTAGCCAAATAATTTCAGGAAGATGACTATTAGATTAGTCACTCCATAATCAATACTCTAGGTAGCAAGTCTAGAGTAAGCATTAGGGTTCATTTGGATAATGAATATAACAACTCAACAATCCATAGTTGGGTCTAATCCCTCATAACTATTTGAACCCAAAATCTAACATATGAATCTACTCAGACATAGCCAAGAGATTCATAGCAAAAGAATAAGAAGAAAAGAAAATGCTTTTATTGCTAAATAGAATATAATACAAAACTTGGTTCGAAACTTCATATCTCTTAAGGCTCATAGGCATAGCTATAAATAGGGAGTACAATTAGGTTAAAACTCGTCAGGGGCAGTCTTGTAATTTGGTGAGAACTTGGGCTTCAAGTTGGCCAAATAAATCTTACTCATCACGCTCTGTATCGATCAATGGTACATTGCGTACATCGATCGATGGAGGATCTCGACTTCAACTTCTACGGAAGCGTCATCGATCGATTACACAGGGTGTGTATCGATCGATATGTGTCTCTCAATGTCGGATCTTCACAGTCATCTTGGAAAACTCTTCTTTAAGCACCAAAAGGCACCTAAATCATTACTTTAACACAAAATGCTCCTAAACATGAAAACATACCTAATAGACTCCAAAACATAGATAATTATAATAAAAACATATAGAAAATATGACCAAAAGCGGGTCAAAATCATGGTCTATCACATAATATGGTCAAATCTCCTTAAATCCAAGAGAAGAAAGAGGAAGTATTCCAAGACATATGGCTGCCTTTAAGAAAATTGGAAATATTCTACTATCAAAGGATATAATGAATATTTCCAAACCCTAGGAGCGAGGCACGACCTCTACTATAAATATAAGGTTTATTTAACTTAAAGAGGGGGGGGGGGTAACACGTTCATACAAAGAGCTAACCTATTCTACAGCTGCCAAGGCGATTCCTCGTACCTAGAAAACTTCTTCTTCTATATTCCTATGAAGGATGATCCAGATAACTACTATCAGCGGGATAAAGCTCTATACTTATGTCTGCACATCCACAAGAGGTCAAGACGTCCATAAGAGAGAGAGACACGAGCTCATCATCTCCATAGCCTCCAAGGCAAGGTTTCGTACCTTGAAGATCACCTTCATCAACATGCTCAACAACCGGAGAATCCCTATGATTCCATCGCCTATATGAAGATATATACTCACTGCAGCATGTCTGCAACTCCACTTATCAGCCCAGGCTAGAATCTCCAGCTCATCAGTAGGAACACAACACGCTTACTAAAGCATACGGAGTCTCCATGCTTACTGAAGAATATCGACTAATGCACCCTCTACTCTGGCCATGCGCCCTTTAAAACAGGTGATTCTCACCAACTACAGAGCCATGTGCTCTCAAGGCTACGTGCCTCTCCTAGGTTATGTGCCTCGCCCAGGCTATGTGCCTCTCATAGGCTATGTGCCTCTCCCAGGCTACGTGCCTCTCCCAGGCTACGTGCATCTCCAAGGCTCTGTGCCTCTCCTAGGCTACGTGCCTCTCCTAGGCTACGTGCCTCTCCCAGGCTACCTTCCTCTCCAAGGCTTTGTGCCACTCCTAGGCTACGTGCCTCTCTAAGGCTAGGTGTCTCTCATAGGCTACGTGCATCTCCTAGGCTACGTGCCTCTCCCAGGCTCCGTGCCTCTACTAGGCTACGTGCCTCTCCAAGGCTACGTGCCTCCCCAAGGCTCCGTGCCTCTCCTAGGCTACGCCTCTCCAAGGCTACGTGCCTCTCCAAGGCTAGGTGCCTCTCCTAGGCTACGTGCCTCTCCCAGGCTACGTGCCTCTCCCAGGCTACGTGCCTCTCCAAGGCTCTGTGCCTCTCCTAGGCAACGTGCCTCTCCTAGGCCCCGCGCCTCTCCAAGGCTCCGCCCCTCTCTAAGGCTCTGCGCCTCTCCAAGGCCCCGCGCCTCTCCAAGGCTCCACGCCTCTCAAAGACCCCGCGCCACTCCAAGGCTACGCGCCTCTCCATGTCTCCGTGCCTCTCCTAGGCTATGTGCCTCCATCAGCCTACGCGCCTCTACCAATATGAACTACGAAATGCTTGATCCCCTTCCGAAGGGTACGTAGGCAATCCCCATTGTAGGATGCAGCAATAAATCCAAACACCTTCTATGGTTTCACGCCCGAATGGCAAACTACCCATCCTAGAGGCCGGGTTCATCATCATCTAAGGCGGAAAGGCCTCGCAGACTTCACTATAGACTAGGAACCCTTTTCTAAAGACCAATATCTCCTGCTGCTATTAAGACCCTGTCAACATATATTGGCCCATACCCATATGGCAGTATCCTAAAGCATGATCTCTTGGTCTACCAACAACTGAACCAGGAGAAACCCCTGTCACGACTTGTCTCCTTCCTCCTATCATTCCGTAGGCTGAGCACGAATCGCTTGTACCAGAAAATACCCTAACACCAGAGACAATCGCGATCTTGCTTTTTAGCTGAAAATAAGCTAAGGCAATTGGCGGTCGCATTTGTGAAACCAAAACAAGCGAAGTTAACACCAGCACCCGAGGAAAATGAATCCAAAACAGCAACGGTCGAGAAGCAGCAAGCCTCTGAACCCATCGCCTCTACCCAACCGGAGGAGAGAAACCCGGACCAAGACACCAACCCAGCAACTAAAGTGATCGAGAAGTCTGCGACAGCCAAGTAAACACACTCGAACCAATAATCAGAACTACGAGATGGCTTGATTTCCAAAAGGAATACGTAGGCAGCTCGCCTAAATACGAGTTCAGCTATCCCCCTTTCCGAAACGGGTGGGGGGGGAGTGGGGTGCGTATAGGAGTATTTGTATACTCCCAAATTTTAAAATATTCGCTTTGTAATCAAAATTTTTGAAACATTTAATAAAGACAAAGTTAGAATATTATAAAATCTCTCTACTATCAAAAAGCGTAAAAACAAATTCCAAAATTCCGGAAATTACTTCCGCAGTAACAACTAATTGATCGTTTCGACAAAAACTTATACATCAAATATTTTCGAAAAGAACCGGTGAGACGTCGCCTGAAGTCTTAGAAAAATATTTCGCAAAGTCCCTCTGCGACTATAAATCACAAACGCTCGGCGATTGGCCCCGTCGAGCACGCTAGCCGTCCTAAGCAAACGCATAGACCCATTGGTCTGCATACATCCGCCTAGGATAAAATAGCGCGCTATAGAAGAAATCCAAATTTTTGGTTAGCACTTCCGGGAGACTTCAAAGTTGTCCTCGGTGTGATTCTCTATTCCAACAAGACGAATTGTATAAGCAGAGAACCTATCGCGGATTCAAAATCGGTCTCTAACGTCTCATGGCATTAATTGAGATCCTAAAGGCATGTCTCTTCACCCACATCTAAACACTCGCGAAAAAATTGAAACTCTCCGAGTAAACGGCCCGGATGATCTACACCAAGAGTTAGATGCGAGACGACAACTCGTACTCTTCCCTCTACATCTAAAACGAAACACAGAATTCATACTTTGAAAATATTTTTATTAATATTTCTCATTCGATATACGCTGCTTGGCGGCAGGGATTCAAAGCCACTAACGGCCAGTCCCGATAAACATAACAAACAATTTCATAAACAAAGACATCATACATCAAAATTACCAAACCGGACGCCGAGCTTTGGCCAGCATTAGCATCAATCCACAGCTCGTCAACTTCGCCGCTCGCATCCGGGATCTCTGGCCCAACTTCAACTGAATCCGGCGACACTACAATAGGGTTCCACTGATCCCACGTTTAAGCCTCAGGGTTGAGAAACTCGGCCTTCTTCTTCTCTAGTTTAGCCAAGCGCGCTTTTGCCTGCCGATATCACTCAAATGTTTAACCCTAAGGAGTGAATTACTCTTTCAAATAAGAGGTTCAATCGTAGTACTTATGGATCGAATCCACAAGGAACTAGAGACACAAAAGATATAATCCTAAGTGATTAAGCTAGGTTGATTAAGTTTAAAAACAGTAAATTGCAGTTGTGAGCAATGGTAAGTTGCTCAACAGAATGGGTTTTGGTTTTAAAACAATAAAAGAAAGTAATTAGATTCAAGGTTACTATTCAGAAAATCAGGATTATAAAGCTATAGATGTTTTAACGAGTTGCTTGCAAATATATGAGAACTTCAATACTTGAAAAATCTGTAGCTATCGCTAGTTAGACTCGTCCATTGATCAGAATGCCGACAGTATTGGTCGATATGTATTGCCGTCGTTCGATTACACTATAGGAGTATCGATCGATATAGCCTCGGATCGAATTGATACTGTGTTCACTCAAGATTTCAATTAGACTGCCTATCGCACGTGCCTAAAATGATCTGAGCTTATGCCAAATGATTTCAGGATAATGATTAACAAGTTAATTCATTTTCATGATCATGCATCTAGTCAGCTACTCTAAATGTAAGCATTAGGGTTGATCTGGATAATGAATATAACAACTCAACACTCCATAGTTGGGGCTAATCCCTCATAACTATTTGAACCCTAAATCTAACAAATGAATCTACTCATACATAGCCAAGTGATTCATAGTAATAGAATAAGATGAAAAGAAAATACTTTATTGCTTAGAATAGAATAGTAACTTAAGAAACAATATAAAGCATAAAAAGCACTAGAACAATAAAAGAAAGTCTAGCCAAAATACATAGGCAAAACTATAAATATGAGTTCAGTTAGGTTAAAAACTCGTCAGGGGTAATATTGTAATATTGGGAAAACTTGGGCTTCAAGTCGGCCAAGTAAATCTTGCTCATCACGCTCAGTATCAATCGATGGTGCATGGTGTACATCGATCGATGGAGTATCTCGACTTCAACTTCTACGGAAGCGTCTTCGATCTATTACACAGGGTGTTTATTGATCGATATGTATCTCTGGATATTGACCTTGTTGTCTGATCTTCGTAGTCATCTCGGAAAACTCCCCTTTAAGCCCCATAAGGGTTCACTTTACTCCAAAATGCTCCTGAACCTGAAAACATACCTAATAAACTCCGAAACATATATAATTATCATAAAAACATATCAATACCATGACAAAAAACGGGTCAAAATCATGGTATATCAACTCCCCCGGACTTAACCTTTTGCTTGTCCTCAAGCAAACCATAATTTAGTCTTTGGAAGAAGTTTAAAAACAGCAGGGACTCAATCAAATCTTAACTTGAAAATCATCACCTCTTACTTTGTTGCAAGNAATTAACTTAAACATTCATGTCTGTCTATCCCCTCTACTGATTTCATTTATGCATAAAAATAGAATAGAATACAAAACTTGGTTCAAAACTTTATATCTCTTAAGGCTCATAGGCATAGCTATAAATAGGGAGTACAATTAGGTTAAAAACTCGTCAGGGGCAGTCTTGTAATTTGGTGAGAACTTGGGCTTCAAGTTGGCCGAATAAATCTTGCTCATCACGCTCTGTAACGATCGATGGTACATTGCGTACATCGATCGATGGAGGATCTCGACTTCAACTTCTACGGAAGCGTCATCGATCGATTACACAGGGTGTGTATCGATCGATATGTGTCTCTCAATGTCGGATCTTCACAGTCATCTTGGAAAACTCTTCTTGAAGCACCAAAAGGCACCTAAATCCTCACTTTACCACAAAATGCTCCTGAACCTGAAAACATACCTAATAGACTCCAAAACATAGATAATTATAATAAAAACATATAGAAAATATGACCAAAAGCGGGTCAAAATCATGGTCTATCACATAATATGGTCAAATCTCCTTAAATCCAAGAGAAGAAAGAGGAAGTATTCCAAGAAATATGGCTGCCTTTAAGAAAATTGGAAATATTCTACTATCAAAGGATATAATGAATATTTCCAAACCCTAGGAGCGAGGCACGACCTCTACCAGAGGGGGGGGGGCAACACGTTCATACACAGAGCTAACCTATTCTACAGCCGCCAACGCGATTCCTCGTACCTAGAAAACTTCTTCTTCAATATTCCTATGAAGGATGATCCAAATGACTACTATCAGCGGGATAAAGCTCTATACTCATGTCTGCACATCCACAAGAGGTCAAGACGTCCATAAGAGAGAGAGACACGAGCCATCATCTCCATAGCCTCCAAGGCAAGGTTTCGTACCTAGAAGATCACCTTCATCAACATGCTCAACAACCGGAGAATCCCTATGATTCCATCGCCTATATAAAGATATATACTCACTGCAGCATGTCTGCAACTCCACTTATCAGCCCAGGCTAGAATCTCCAGCTCATCAGCAGGAACACAACACGCTTACTAAAGCATACGGAGTCTCCATGCTTACTGAAGAATATCGACTAATGCACCCTCTGCTCTGGCCATGCGCCCTTTAGAACAGGAGATTCTCACCAACTACAGAGCCATGTGCTCTCAAGGCTACGTGCCTCTCCAAGGATATGTGCCTCTCCCAGGCTACGTGCCTCTCATAGGCTATGTGCCTCTCCCAAGCTACATGCCTCTCCCAGGCTACGTGCCTCTCCAAGGCTCTGTGCCTCTCCTAGGATATGTGCTTCTCCTACGCTATGTGCCTCTGCCAGGCTACGTTCCTCTCCCTGGCTACATGCCTCTCCAAGGCTCCGTGCCTCTCCTAGGTTACATGCCTCTCCAAGGCTCTGTGCCTCTCCTAGGCTACGTGCCTCTCTAAGGCTATGTGTCTCTCATAGGCTACGTGCCTCTCCTAGGCTACGTGCCTCTCCCAGGCTACGTGCCTCTCCCAGGCTACGTGCCTCTCCAAGGCTCCGTGCCTCTCCTAGGCTACGTGCCTCTCCCAGGCTACGTGCATCCCCAAGGCTCTGTTCCTCTCCTAGGCTACGTGCCTCTCTAAGCCTATGTGTCTCTCATAGGCTACGTGCCTCTCCTAGGCTACGTGCCTCTCCAAGGCTACGTGCCTCTCCAAGGCTACGTGCCTCTCCAAGGCTACGTGCCTCTCCAAGGCTAGGTACCTCTCCTAGGCTACGTGCCTCTCCCAGGCTACGTGCCTCTCCCAGGCTACGTGCCTCTCCCAGGCTACGTGCCTCTCCAAGGTTATGTGCCTCTCCTAGGCAACGTGCCTCTCCTAGGCCCCGCGCCTCTCCAAGGCTCCGCCCCTCTCTAAGGCACTGCGCCTCTCCAAGGCCCCGTGCCTCTCCAAGGCTCCACCCCTCTCTAAGACCCCGCACCACTCCAAGGCTATGCGCCTCTCCATGGCTCCGTGCCTCTCCTAGGCTATGTGCCTCCATCAGCCTACGTGCCTCTACCAATATGAACTACGAAATGCTTGATCCCCTTCCGAAGGGTACGTAGGCAATCCCCATTGTAGGATGCAGTAATAAATCCAAACACCTTCTATGGTTTCACGCCCGAATGGCAAACTACCCATCCTAGAGGCCGGGTTCATCATCATCTAAGGCGGAAAGGCCTCGCAGACTTCACTATAGACTAGGAACCCTTTTCTAAAGACCAATATCTCCTGCTGCTATTAAGACCCTGGCAACATATACTGGCCCATACCCATATGGCAGTATCCTAAAGCATGATCTCTTGGTCTACCAACAACTGAACCAGGAGAAACCCCTGTCACGACTTGTCTTCTTCCTCCTATCATTCCGTAGGCTGAGCACGAATCACTTGTACCAGAAAATACCCTAACACCAGAGACAATCTCGATCTTGCTTTTTAGCTGAAAATAAGCTAAGGCAATTGGCGGTCGCAATTGTGAAACCGAAACGAGCGAAGTTAACACCACCGCCCGCGGAAAATGAATCCAAAACAGCAACGGTCGAGAAGCAGCAAGCCTCCGAACCCATCGCCTCTACCCAACTGGAGGAGACAAACCCGGACCAAGACACCGACCCAGCGACTAAAGTGATCGAGAAGTCTGCGACAGCCAAATAAACACACTCGCACCAATAATCAGAACTACGAGATGGCTTGATTTCCAAAAGGAATACGTAGGCAGCTCGCCTAAAGACGAGTTCAGCTATCCCCCTTTCCGAAACGGGTGGGGGGGGAGTGAGGTGCGTATACGAGTATTTGTATACTCCCAAATTTTAAAATATTCGCTTTGTAATCAAAATTTTCGAAACTTTTAATAAAGACAAAGTTAGAATATTATAAAATCTCTCTAATATCAAAAAGCGTAAAAACGAATTCCAAAATTCTGGAAATTACTTCCGCAGTAACAATTAATTGATCGTTTCGACAAAAATTTATACATCAAATATTTTCGAAAAGAACCGGTGAGACGTCGCCTAAAGTCTTAGAAAAATATTTCGCAAAGTCCCTCTGCGACTATAAATCACAAACACTCGGCGATTGGCCCCGTCGAGCACGCTAGCCGTCCTAAACAAACGCATAGACCCATTGGTTCGCATACATCCGCCTAGGATAAAATAGCGCGCTATAGAAGAAATCCAAATTTTTGGTTAGCACTTCCAGGAGACTTCAAAATTGTCCTCGGTGTGATTCTCTATTCCAACAAGACGAATTGTATAAGCAGAGAACCTATCGCGGATTCTAAATCGGTCTGTAACGTCTCATGGCATGAATTGAGATCCTAGAGGCATGTCTCTTCCCCCACATCTAAACACTCGCAAAAAATCGAAACTCTACGAGTAAACGGCCCGGATGATCTACACCAAGAGTTAGATGCGAGACGACAACTCGTACTCTTCCCTCTACATCTAAAACGAAACAAGGAATTCATACTTTGAAAATATTTTTATTAATATTTCTTATTCGATACACGCTGCCTAGCGGCAGGGATTCAAAGCCACTAACGGTCAGTCCCGATAAACATAACAAACAATTTCATAAAACAAAGACATCATACATCAAAATTACCAAACCAGACGCCGAGCTTTGGCCAGCATTAGCATCAATCCACAGCTCGTCAACTTCGCCGCTCGCATCCGGGATCTCTGGCCCAACTTCAACTGAATCCGGCGACACTACAATAGGGTTCCACTGATCCCACATTTAAGCCTCAGGGTTTAGAAACTCGGCCTTCTTCTTCTCTAGTTTAGCCAAGCGCGCTTTTGCCTGCTGATATCACTCAAATGTTTAACCCTAAGGAGTGAATTACTCTTTCAAATACGAGGTTCAATTGTAGTACTTATGGATCGAATCCACAAGGAACTAGAGACACAAAAGATATAATCCTAAGTGATTAAGCTAGGTTGATTAAGTTTAAAAACAATAAATTGCAGTTGTGAGCAATGGTAAGTTGCTCAACAGAATGGGTTTTGGTTTTAAAACAATAAAAGAAAGTAGTTAGATTCAAGGTTACTATTCAGAAAATTATGATTATAAAGCTATAGATGTTTTAACGAGTTCCTTGCAAATATATGAGAACTTCAATACTTGAAAAATCTATAGCTATCGCTAGTTAGACTCGTCCATTGATCTGAATGCCGACAGTATTGGTCGATATGTATTGCCGTCGATAGATTACACTATAGGAGTATCGATCGATATAGCCTCGGATCGAATTGATACTGTGTTCACTCGATATTTCAATTAGACTGCCTATCGCACGTGCCTAAAAGGATCTGAGCTTATGCCAAATGATTTCAGGATAATGATTAACAAGTTAATTCATTTTCATGATCATGCATCTAGTCAGCTACTCTAGATGTAAGCATTAGGGTTGATCTGGATAATGAATATAACAACTCAACACTCCATAGTTGGGGCTAATCCCTCATAACTATTTGAACCCTAAATCTAACAAATGAATCTACTCATACATAGCCAAGTGATTCATAGTAATAGAATAAGATGAAAAGAAAATACTTTATTGCTTAGAATAGAATAGTAAATTAAGAAAAAATATAAAGCATAAAAACCACTAGAACAATAAAAGAAAGTCTAGCCAAAATACATAGGCAAAACTATAAATATGAGTTCAGTTAGGTTAAAAACTCGTCAGGGGTAATCTTGTAATATTGGGAAAACTTGGGCTTCAAGTCGGCCAAGTAAATCTTGCTCATCACGCTCAGTATCAATCGATGGTACATGGTGTACATCGATCGATGGAGTATCTCGACTTCAACTTCTACGGAAGCGTCATCGATCTATTACACAGGGTGTGTATCGATCGATATGTATCTCTGGATATTGACCTTGTTGTCTGATCTTCATAGTCATCTCGGAAAACTCCCCTTTAAGCCCCATAAAGGTTCACTTTTCTCCAAAATGCTCCTGAACCTGAAAACATACCTAATAAACTCCAAAACATATATAATTATCATAAAAACATATCAATACCATGACAAAAAACGGGTCAAAATCATGGTATATCAACTCCCCCGGACTTAACCTTTTGCTTGTCCTCAAGCAAACCATAATTTAGTCTTTGGAAGAAGTTTAAAAACAGCAGGGACTCAATCAAATCTTAACTTGAAAATCATCACCTCTTACTTTGTTGCAAGNAATTAACTTAAACATTCATGTCTGTCTATCCCCTCTACTGATTTCATTTATGCATAAAAATAGAATAGAATACAAAACTTGGTTCAAAACTTTATATCTCTTAAGGCTCATAGGCATAGCTATAAATAGGGAGTACAATTAGGTTAAAAACTCGTCAGGGGCAGTCTTGTAATTTGGTGAGAACTTGGGCTTCAAGTTGCCCGAATAAATCTTGCTCATCACGCTCTGTAACGATCGATGGTACATTGGGTACATCGATCGATGGAGGATCTCGACTTCAACTTCTACTGAAGCGTCATCGATCGATTACACAGGGTGTGTATCGATGGATATGTGTCTCTCAATGTCGGATCTTCACAGTCATCTTGGAAAACTCTTCTTTAAGCACCAAAAGGCACATAAATCATCACTTTACCATAAAATGCTACTGAACCTGAAAACATACTTAATAGACTTCAAAACATAGATAATTATAATAAAAACATATAGAAAATATGACCAAAAGCGGGTCAAAATCATGGTCTATCACATAATATGGTCAAATCTCCTTAAATCCAAGAGAAGAAAGAGGAAGTATTCCAAGACATATGGCTGCCTTTAAGAAAATTGGAAATATTCTACTATCAAAGGATATAATGAATATTTCCAAACCCTAGGAGCGAGGCACGACCTCTACCAGAGGGGGGGGGGGCAACACGTTCATACACAGAGCTAACCTATTCTACAGCCACCAAGGCGATTCCTCGTACCTAGAAAACTTCTTCTTCAATATTCCTATGAAGGATGATCCAAATGACAACTATCAGCGGGATAAAGCTCTATACTCATGTCTGCACATCCACAAGAGGTCAAGACATCCATAAGAGAGAGAGACACGAGCCATCATCTCCATAGCCTCCAAGGCAATGTTTCGTACCTAGAAGATCACCTTCATCAACATGCTCAACAACCGGAGAATCCCTACGATTCCATCGCCTATATGAAGATATATACTCACTGCAGCATGTCTGCAACTCCACTTATCAGCCCAGGCTAGAATCTCCATCTCATCAGCAGGAACACAACACGCTTACTAAAGCATACGGAGTCTCCATGCTTACTGAAGAATATCGACTAATGCACCCTCTGCTCTGGCCATGCGCCCTTTAGAACAGGTGATTCTCACCAACTACAGAGCCATGTGCTCTCAAGGCTACGTGCCTCTCCTTGGATATGTGCCTCTCCTAGGCTACGTGCCTCTCATAGGCTACGTGCCTCTCCCAGGCTACGTGCCTCTCCCTGGCTACGTGCCTCTCCAAGGCTCTGTGCCTCTCCTAGGCTATGTGCCTCTCCTAGGCTACGTGCCTCTCCCAGGCTACGTTCCTCTCCCTGGCTACATGCCTCTCCAAGGCTCCGTGCCTCTCCTAGGCTACGTGCCTCGCTAAGCCTATGTGTCTCTCATAGGCTACGTGCCTCTCCTAGGCTACGTGCCTCTCCCAGGCTACATGCCTCTCCCAGGCTACGTGCCTCTCCAAGGCTCCATGCCTCTCCTAGGCTACGTGCCTCTCCAAGGCTACGTGCCTCCCCAAGGCTCCGTGCCTCTCCTAGGCTATGTGCCTCTCCAAGGCTACGTGCCTCTCCAAGGCTACGTGCCTCTCCAAGGCTAGGTACCTCTCCTAGGCTACGTGCCTCTCCCAGGCGACGTGCCTCTCCAAGGCTCTGTGCCTCTCCTAGGCAACGTTCCTCTCCTAGGCCCCGCGCCTCTCCAAGGCTCCGCCCCTCTCTAAGGCTCTGCGCCTCTCCAACGCCCCGCGCCTTTCCAAGGCTCCACGCATCTCCAAGACCCCGCGCCACTCCAAGGCTACGCGCCTCTCCATGGCTCCGTGCCTCTCCTAGGCTATGTGCCTCTATTAGCCTACGCGCCTCTACCAATATGAACTACGAAATGCTTGATCCTCTTCCGAAGGGTACGTAGGCAATCCCCATTGTAGGATGCAGCAATAAATCCAAACACCTTCTATGGTTTCACGCCCGAATGGCAAACTACCCATCCTAGAGGCCGGGTTCATCATCATCTAAGGCGGAAAGGCCTCGCAGACTTCACTATAGACTAGCAACCCTTATCTAAAGACCAATATCTCCTGCTTCTATTAAGACCATGGCGACATATACTGGCCCATACCCATATGGCAGTATCCTAAAGCATGATCTCTTGGTCTACCAACAACTGAACCAGGAGAAACCCCTGTCATGACTTGTCTCCTTCCTCCTATCATTCCGTAGGCTGAGCACGAATCGCTTGTACCAGAAAATACCCTAACACCAGAGACAATCTCGATCTTGCTTTTTAGCCGAAAATAAGCTAAGGCAATTGGCGGTCGCAATTGTGAAACCGAAACGAGCGAAGTTAACACCACCGCCCGCGGAAAATGAATCCAAAACAGCAACGGTCGAGAAGTAGCAAGCCTCTGAACCCTTCGCCTCTACCCAACCGGAGGAGAAAAACCCGGACCAAGACACCGACCCAGCGACTAAAGTGATCGAGAAGTCTGCGACAGCCAAGTAAACACACTCGCACCAATAATCAGAACTACGAGATGGCTTGATTTCCAAAAGGAATACGTAGGCAGCTCGCCTAAAGACGAGTTCAGCTATCCCCCTTTCCGAAATGGGTGGGGGGGAGTGGGGTGCGTATACGAGTATTTGTATACTCCCAAATTTTAAAATATTCGCTTTGTAATCAAAATTTTCGAAACTTTTAATAAAGACAAAGTTAGAATATTATAAAATCTCTCTAATATCAAAAAGCGTAAAAACGAATTCCAAAATTCCGAAAATTACTTCCGCAGTAACAACTAATTGATCGTTTCGACAAAAACTTATACATCAAATATTTTTGAAAAGAACCGGTGAGACGTCGCCTAAAGTATTAAAAATATATTTCGCAAAGTCCCTATGCGACTATAAATCACAAACACTCGGCGATTGGCCCCGTCGAGCACGCTAGCCGTCCTAAAAAAACTCATAGACCCATTGGTCCGCATACATCCGCCTAGGATAAAATAGCCCGCTATAAAAGAAATTTAAATTTTTGGTTAGCACTTCCAGGAGACTTCAAAATTGTCCTCGGTGTGATTCTCTATTCAACCAAGACGAATTGTATAAGCAGAGAACATATCGCGGATTCTAAATCGGTCTCTAACGTCTCATGGCATGAATTGAGATCCTAAAGGCATGTCTCTTCGCCCACGTCTAAACACTCGAGAAAAATCGAAACTCTCCGAGTAAACGGCCCGGATGATCTACACCAAGAGTTAGATGCGAGACGACAACTCGTACTATTTCCTGTACATCTAAGACGAAACACAGAATTCATACGTTGAAAATATTTTTATTAATATTTCTCATTCGATACACGCCGCCTAGCGGCAGGGATTCAAAGCCACTAACGGCCAGTCCCGATAAACATAACAAACAATTTCATAAAACAAAGATATCATACATCAAAATTACCAAACCGGACGCCGAGCTTTGCCCAGCATTAGCATCAATCCACAGCTCGTCAACTTCGCCGCTCGCATCCGGGATCTCTGGCCCAACTTCAACTGAATCCGGCGACACTACAATAGGGTTCCACTGATCCCACATTTTAGCCTCAGGGTTGAGAAACTCGGCCTTCTTCTTCTCAAGGTTAGCCAAGCGCGCATTCTGCTTGGAAAACTCCACCTCTTACAAATAGTTTGCATGCTGGGTGAGATGTAAACCGCCAACTACGCCACGACATTCGCGGTAATCACCATTGGCCCTTTGCGCATCCTCAAACTCCGCATAAAGAGGTGCAAACCGTTCATGACGAGCCGTCATCTCCACAGCAACTTCCCTTTTGCCTACTGATATCACTTAAATGTTTAACCCTAAGGAGTGAATTACTCTTTCAAATAAGAGGTTCAATCGTAGTACTTATGGATCGAATCCACAAGGAACTAGAGACACAAAAGATATAATCCTAAGTGATTAAGCTAGGTTGATTAAGTTTAAAAACAGTAAATTGCAGTTGTGAGCAATGGTAAGTTGCTCAACAGAATGGGTTTTGGTTTTAAAACAATAAAAGAAAGTAGTTAGATTCAAGGTTACTATTCAGAAAATTAGGATTATAAAGCTATAGATGTTTTAACGAGTTCCTTGCAAATATATGAGAACTTCAATACTTGAAAAATCTATAGCTATCGCTAGTTAGACTCGTCCATTGATCTGAATGCCGACAGTATTGGTCGATATGTATTGCCGTCTATCCCCTCTGCTGATTTCATTTATGCATAAAAATAAAGGTGTAGGTTTTACCTTGGGAGTATCGATCAAGGAACACTTGGATTCAACTCAAACAAGTTTCAGGCATTCTCATCCTGGTTCCCTTTCTCTCTTTATCTCCCTTCTCTGAATCCCAATTCTTTTTTTATCTTTTTTTTTATATCAATCCCAATGAACAACTAATGTTCATCTTATTGATCTTTCTACTTTTGTAGCTTTTTGACAAAGTGTAGGCGAATAGTGGGGTCACAGGTAATTTACCTCTCCCTCGCTTCTACAATGTGTGATCATTCCTTTGATTTAGAATAGTGGGGTCATGGGTAATGTACCTCTCCCTCTGCCTCTCAGGAAATCATCTCAATCTTTTATTTTCTGGGGATGCCAAAGGAAGGAGAAAAGGAAACCAAACTTTTTGAGACTTTTACCTACCAGACTTGTAGGAGGATTCCGATCCCTTGTATACCAAGCCCCAAGACAAGCAGTAGATGTCAGGTTAGGTTGGAAATCAGCTTTGGTTCTTCCAGACACTCATGAAAGTATTTTCATAGGTGATCGGTGATCCACTTTAGTATCTATAGTACTTTATGCAATCAACAAATCTAAGAATGGTGCTAAAGAATGGTAAGATAAAAAGTAAGACTTTGAAAATTTTTCCCTTTCTTGACTCAATAAAACCAATTTTGAAAACTTTTAATAAGATCAAGAAGAGGTAAAGTAGCATCAGTAATTCCACTCCCCAGACTTAAATCATACACTGTCCTCAATGGTTAATCAGTCAGAGTTGGAGCATAAGAAACAAATAATATGTAACTGATATCGAAATTGTGAACGATATACCTGACCGATGTGGATATCGATCGATGGTGAGTCGCCATCGTCGATCGATGCGTGTAGATGTGTGTCGAGCGATATCGACTGGATCGTATCGGTCGATAGAGGTAGTGATCGTGTAGCTATGTTCCTAGAAACAAATAAAAACGAAAGTAATAAGTAAAAATAAAATAAAACTAAGTAAGAAAATACCTAACAGTGGGTTGCCTCCCACTCAGCGCTTGGTTAAAGTTAGTTAGCTTGACTATGGAGGTATGGTGGCTAGTGAGGTGGGTTGCATGCACTTGTTGGCAAACAAGTATCCTTCTTGTCTTGTGATTATTCAAACCATGAAGTTAAAAAGCTTCTTGTGGCTTTCTCTCTTCTGGTCATACTAGCTTTCAAACCATAAACTTCAGTTTGGATCCTTTCTAACCACTCCTCTAGGCTTGCAATACTGTACTGTTGATGTCCAAGCATGTTGTAGATGTTTTCTGCATTCAGCTGCGTGGTGTCATGGTGTGTGGTCTCGTCGGTCAATTCTGGAGGTTTCATATCAGTAGATGTGTGGTGGGTTTCATCAATCGATGGGGATGGGTCAGGTCGGCTGGCGAGCTGTCTTTGAATATATTCTACCTCCTTCTGAATCCCTTCTGTTCTAAGTTCCAAACTTCGAACGTCACTCTGTACTGGGAACCAATACTTGTCTAGTAATCTGTAATTTTCGTCTCCACAAGTCTCAATGGATTTGTAGATCTCTGCTGTTGTCTCTTCAAGTTCTTTCCTGGTACAGAACTCTGGTGCTCGTGTATTAATCGGTGGACTGGGTGGGTCATCGATCGATAGCTTCTGTAAGTGACTCTCGATCGGTTTGTCGAAGGTCGTGTCGATCGATGCAAAGGGGTCTGTATCGGTCGATGGTCATCTCTGAGAATCAAGTTCTTTGCGAAGTGCATCCACCTCTTCTTGCAAGGCTTTTCTCTCTTTGCGAGTGAAGTCATTGCCATTCATATTCCACAGTAGTTCTCCTTGAAGTCTCGATATGACTTTCTCATGTTCTAAGCTCAATCCTGCTTTCTCCCAGTTGTGTTCACTGGTTCTCTCATTCAGCATGTGTGTGACCTCTGCTTCTGTGTAGAGCTTGCAAACCGGAACTCCTTTAGTAAACTGTTCAGCATGCTCTGGTAGACATATACAAGAGCGCTCAAACATTGTGGCTCTATTAAGCAGCTTCTCAATATCTTCTTTGTAGACATGGATGATGTCACCACTGATGCTTCTGGCATAACCACCCTCATCTCTGTAGACACCAAATTCGTCTTTCTTTTCCCAGAAGAAACGACGAACTCCGTGTTTGAAAGCTCTCTTCCTAAACTCGCGGTGTGTATCGGTCAATGCTTTCTTCCATGTATCGATCGATAGGCGTTGATTTGTTGAGTTGGAAGATTTTCTGCACCATCTTGCTCATGAGGTAGTTGGTGCTGATCGTTCCGGTGGATGGGTGGTTGTATGTAGGGACTGATTGGTCTATTGGCCATCTGAAGTATGTTCGCAACGTCTTCTTTGGATATTGGAATGATTCTGCCATCTAGTGCTCGTGCATGACCTTCTGGATCCCTGAAAATACCATATTCATCCGGAGTTAGTAATGTAAAATCGATTTTATGTGTTTGTACCTCGGATGGTGTAGATGTTGTATCGATCGATGGTAGAGCAGGTGCATCGGTTGATCTGGTGAGGAATATATTGGTCGATGGCTGGTCTCCATGTCGGTCGATACGTGTGCATCTGGCTGGATGCGGACGGTATGGGTGCTGTGTCCACTGCAAAACTCTCATGATAACTGCTCGCCCATCTCCCAATCGAGTAATCTCCGTCTCGTGGTTCATGTGGGACATAGACTGGTGCGCAGTAAGGTTCGTCGCTCGTTGATTCAAAACGTTGTTAGAGCGATCTGGGTTGGGGCATATCGATCGATGGACAGGGGTCCATATCGGTCGATGCTCGGTGGAGGAAGGTCGGGATAGGAGGTTGTTCTTCATCGTCTCGAAGAAATCTGTACTCTATAGCTCGTTCCTCTTCATAATCTTCATCATACTCCTCATAAGTAATGATGCTAGCTAGCTCGGGCATGTAATGATCGTTCTCCCAATCCTTGGTGCCAAAATCGCCGTCTGGAAACTCTTCCTCGATCTTCTGGAATAGCGTATCAATCGATGACCATGTGTATTCATCGGTCGATGCGGGTCAGCTGGTATCGATCGATGGTAGGAGGCTGCCATCGGTCGATGTGTCTGGATCGGTTTCATACTCGGCCATAGAATCATATTCGTGGGCACAGAAACATGTTGCTACGAGTGCTGGGTTCTTCATCCTTGGAAACTTGATGACTGGAACAGGGTTGTAGTGGATGGTAGGGTTGATGAGGGTTAGACATAGCTTGTTGGATTTTCGATCACAAACGGCTCCAACTGTGGCTAAGAAGGCTCTTCCAAGTAGTAGAGAACTCTTGAAGTTGAGTTTGATGGCTAGGACATGGAAGTCTGTAGGAATTAGGGTTTCTCCAATCTGAACCTCAAGGTTTCGAACGATGCCTCCTGAGCTCTGCTGAGAACAATCCACAAATATGAAAGTTTCTTCAGAAGGCTCTATCTTCAGACCTAGATGGTCTGCCATAAGCTTGGGTAGGATGCTAACTCCAGATCCTGTGTCACATAGGGCACGAAGAAACTCAACACCTCTGATGGAACATAGTATTGTGAACTTCCCTGGATCACTCTTCTTCTCCAGTGTTATCTTCTGCTTTTGACTGTCTCAAACTTGGTGAAACATTCTCGTGATGTCTTCTTCTGTCTCCTTGGTCTCTCTGAAAAACATCCACAATATGTGTGAAAAGTAGACTTCTTCAAAGGGTTTCTCTTTAGGTATTCTAAGAACTCTTTTTCTGAAGCTTGAGAACTCCTTCTCATTAGCCTCCCTTTTGTAAGGCTTAGGTATCTTCTCTTTCCTTTTTCTGAGAACTCTTCCCTGAGTTTCCTTTTCTATCTCCATGGACTAAAAGATATCCGTGGGTATCTCCATAATGGATGTTTTAGGGCTTCTGGTGGTGTAATACTGCTCCCGAAAAGCGTCAATACGTGCACTATCTATCCTCGAAAGTTGCACTCGGCGTTAGGGTACTGTGTATCGATCGACACTGGCTGGAGTGTGTCGATCGATAGCGGGGTCTTGCTTTTGATCGATGACAGTGTCATCATGTCGGTCGATGACAGAGATGGGCGGATGTGGGTGACGTGTTGTGAAGGCTTCGTGAGACATAATCTTGACAGAATTGCACTCGCGAGGGTTTTCGTCTGAGTCCATCGATCGACACTCATCAAAGTCTATCGATCGACGTACTAAGGGTGGTATTTAACGATGTTGAGCAGGGGATATCGATCGATAGTTGTCGAATGCAAAATCTCTTTCACTCTCATCATTAGATCTTTGAATCTCTTCTACTACCTCTTGCCAAAATTCATCATCAAGGATGGCATTGATGTTCTGGTTGTGGGCAAACTTCAGCTTCTTAAGTGTTTCTCCTGTCTGAAACACCTGAGTCTCTAGCTTCTTCACATGGGTGTTTAGGGCATCTAGCTTTGTGGTGAAGGTAGTGTAGACAGAGTCGATCTTTCCATTGAAATCTATCTGGAGCTTCTACTGACTCTCAAGTACCTTGTCTATCATCTCCTCCAGTTTATTCTCTTGGGTGGGTGGGTGTGGATTTGAGTAGAAAGAATTTCCATAGCTCCTGTTGTTGTTGGGGTTGCTGCTGCTGAAGTTGTTAGGCTTCTAGGAACTCTAGTTGAAGTTGCTTCTCTGGCCTGTGAAATTTTTGTATCCTCCTTGGTTACCAGATCTCTGAAAACCAGCTCCACTTATCCAGTTTACATCTTCTTCAAAAATTTATGCATCCTCCACTGAGCAAATCTGCTTGTTTAGGAGCTTCTGTACGGTATCCAGCTGTGCTTGCACTTCATTGATGTACTCCTTCCCAGGGAATGATGTAGCCTTTGTTGTCACAAATTTCTCTGTGCTGTTGCTTGAAGCTAAGTTATTAATTAACTTCACAGCATCTCGCGGATTCCAGGTGGTGAAATTGCCATCACTAGCTATATCAAGGGCTCTCTTAAAATCCAAGGTGATGCCTCTGTAGAAAGTGCAGAGCAGTTGCACTTCTTTGAATCTGTGGTGTGGGCAATCTCGCTGGTAGGATTTGAATCTGTTATAAGTATCCTTGAATGATTCTTCAGGATCTTGAGTGAATGTAGCAATTTTCTTCCTCCAGTCTTCAAAGCGTGAATCATCAAAAAAGTTACGCAGGAAGGTGTGTTTGATGTCACTCATGTTGTAAGAGAACCTGGTGGTAGTTGTCTCAGCCACTGCAAAGCTTCTCCAGATAGAGAGTACTTGAAAAGCTTGCAGAGAAGATAGTCTTGAGGGACTCCTTTGGCTTTGATGAGGGTTACGAGATCCTCGAACCACTCCAGATGGTCCATAGGATGCTCATGGGACAATCCACAAAAGGGGATTTGTCCTACAAGTGTGTAGTACTGCGGCTTGAGTTTGAAATCTCCTCTCTGAATAGCAGGAGGGCGGATGGCTGATCGGTTGGAATAGAATTGATCCGGACGGTTGTAGTCAGCCAAAGTTCTAGCTTGGTTAGCCTCCTCTACAGGTTGAATGTCTGTAGATGCAGTGTCTTGTTCAGGAATGACCTCCTTCTGATCATTCAGCTTCTGACCTGCTGCATTACGCAAATGACCAGCTCGATCACGCAGGTTTCCATTCTCATCAGGTATGAGAATCATAGGCGCTACCATGTCTCGCCAGTTAGTATCGATCGATGTAAAGTGAGGTATATCGATCGATGTCAGGTGAAGGGTATCGGTCGACGAACGGTTGTTGATGTCGATCGATGGAACGGTGAGAGTATCGGTCGACGAATGGTTGTTGGTCGACGGTGGTAAGCGGATATCGGTCGACAGAGAGGGGTTGGTGTCGATCGATGTGGAGCATAGGTCTTTGCGGATGCTACGTTCCAAACTGTGGGGATCTTCTGAGTACACAAGTTGCTTGTTCTTGTTGCTTCCAGTACTGCTGGGCATGTATTTGAAAAAGACAAGAAAAAGGAAAAATTTGTGTCAAAAGATGAGAAAATAAAAAGTAACAAGAAACCTAGACTAAATCAGAATAAATCTAATGGTTATCTTAGTTCCCCGGCAACGGCGCCTAATTTGATATCACTCAAATGTTTAACCCTAAGGAGTGAATTACTCTCTCAAATAAGAGGTTCAATCGTAATACTCAGGGATCGAATCCACAAGGAACTAGAGACACAAAAGATATAATCCTAAGTTATTAGGCTAAGTTGACTAAGTTTAAAAACAGTAAATTGCAGTTGTGAGCAATGGTAAGTTGCTCAAGAGAATGGGTTTTGGTTTTAAAACAATATAAGAAAGTAGTTAGATTCAAGGTTACTATTTATAAAATCAGGATTATAAAGCTATAGATGTTTTAACGAATTGTTTGCAAATATATGAGAACTTCAATTCGTAGACAAGTCTATAGCTATCGCTAGTTAGACTCATCCATTGATCTGAATGCTGACAGTATCGATCAATGTTGCCATCGCAGTGTCGGCCGATATGTATTGCCGTCGAGCGATTACTCTATAGGAGTATCGATCGATATAGCATCAGATCGAATTGAAACTGTGTTCACCCGAGATTTCAATTAGACCGCCTATCTCACGTGCCTAAAAGGATCAAAGCTTATGCCAAATTATTTCACGATAATGATTAACAAGTTAATTCATTTCCATGATCATGCATCTAGTCAGGTACTCTAGATGTAAGCATTAGGGTTCATCTGGATAATGAATATAACAATTCAACACTCCATAGTTGGGGTTAATCCCTCATAACTAATTGAACCCTAAATCTAACAAATGAATCTACTCAAACATAGCCAAGTGATTCAAAGTAATAGAATAAGATGAAAAGAAAATACTTTATTGCTTAGAATAGAATAATAACTTAAGAAACAATAAAAAGCAGTAGAACAATAAAAGCATGTCTAGCCAAAATACATAGGAAAAACTATAAATATGAGTTCAATTAAGTTAAAAACTTGTCAGGGGCAATCTTGTAATATTGGGAAAACTTGGGCTTCAAGTCGGCCAAGTAAATCTTGCTCATCACGCTCAGTATCGATCGATGGTACATGGTGTACATCGATCGATGGAGTATCTCGACTTCAACTTCTATGGAAGCGTCATCGATCGATTACACAAGGTGTGTATCGATCGATATGTATCTCTGGATATTGACCTTGTTGTCTGATCTTCATAGTCATCTCGGAAAACTCCCCTTTAAGCTCCATAAGGGCACCTAAATCATCACTTTACTCCAAAATGCTTCTGAACCTGAAAACATACCTAATAGACTCCAAAACATATATAATTATCATAAAAACATATCAATACCATGACTAAAAACGGGTCAAAATCATGGTATATCACCTGCTCTATGGGCGCGACGAACTCTCGCGTCAGAAAGCTCGAGGTCACGATGAGAATCGGCCTCGTACTCCTCCCTCACATGGGCAGGCTCCCTTCTAGCTAAATCCTGGGCACGAGAGAAGTTGGCATCAATCTCTTCTTTTAGACGGGCAGCCTCCGTCTCCGCCATCTTAGCCCTAGATTCAGCCTTATGAATCTCCGCATCACTTGCTCTTACCGCTTCGCTCATAATACGAAGACCCTGGAAAATAAGGGAAGTCTTGTGTCAAAAATCCTGTCACACGTTAAATGAATACGAAAATCAGAAAAGAACAACAGACCTTGTTGAAAAGTCTTGACACCTTCGCAAACAGCGTATCGGCTGGTATCTCGGACGACGTCTCGGCCCAGCGCAAACTCGGACGAGGGAGCTGAGAAATTGATATAATCCTCGATATTAATATCCTCGTCAAACCATCGATCGATAATTCGGAACGTCTTTCTCCTGCGGAGATCTGGATCTCTCCTCGCTTCCGCATCGTCATCCGCCTCAATCTCGACGTGATCATTCTGGGAAAAACCAGAAGAGTAATAGTCGACGGCGCGACGAACTCTCTTCGGAGAAAAGTGTCCCATATAAAGCAGACCGCCGCGAAGAAGGGTCATAACCGCCGCGAGGTCCTCAATTAATGGAACAAGAGGGGTAGACACGACAAAAGAAAAATCGAACATATATATTAGAACATGGAAACATAAAAAGGGGATAATACGCAATCTAAGTACCTTTCGTCGCCCATTCGGTCCTGAACGAGGGGATGCAACTTTCCTCCACCGATGCACTATCGATCTTGACGTAAAAGAACCAATCCTTATACTCATTACCGTTTGAGGCAATCCTGTCAATAACCGACATCTCCAACCACGGAGATAAGTAGAAACAACCCCCGCTCGCACGCTTGGGCAGCAGCATAGCCAGAAGATAATCCGCGCTGAGAGACATGCCACGTTTATAACCCAGCACCAAAATCCCGACAAGGTGCTGCAACGCAGAGGGACAAAGCTGGCTGATCGATAGTTTAAATCGATCCAAGAGCTCAACAATGGCTCGCGGAATAGGGAACCATAGTTGACAGTTCAGTAGAAAGGCCTCTTAACAGGTGAACTTAGAAAAGTTGTAGAAAGAAGTGAGTAAAAAATTAGAAAATTTACTCCACATACTTATAAGAAAAGTTTTACTATTCACCTTAGGACATTTGGGCATTAAGTTCCGCCTAATTCTACCAAACTTGCCGAACAAGTTCAAACCGTTCGCAAGAACTCCATGATTCTTACGAGCTGGGGGGCTAACTATTGGGGTCATATCAGTACGACGGAATCAATGACCAAAACTTTCCACAAAAATAAAAAAACGTTTTATAAAACACGAGAAGTTGTTTTATTTAAGGACTTTCCGAGCTGAGGAAAACCTCGGAAAACTTGGAGATTGTCATCTCGGAAAAATGAATGAAATGATCTTCGATTACACGATTGCCCAAGTTAAGCGAAAAACCGCAAAAACCTCATCCCCCGTAAATCGCGAGCAGGTTCGACCAAACAAGTTTAACGTACGACGAGCCGAACCAGCCTGTTCAGCTTGCCGTACGGCGAATTGGTTTGTCCTGGACCAGCTCGCCATACGGCGAGCTGGTTTGACCAAGCCAGCTCGCCGTACGTCGAGCTAACCGTCCTGATCCTTGATCCCCCGTGTTGGGAAAAAATATCCAGGCACAAGATTCCTTCAGCCTCCGGGCTGGGAACCGGCCTCTAGACCCCAACTCTAAAGGGACCAAGGGCCTGGACCCTGCCTTCAGGTTCCTCGGGCCTGACCCCTGTTCCAAAACCGACCCTTGAGTAAAATGGAAGTTCTCCATACAAGG
Source organism: Eruca vesicaria subsp. sativa (assembly GCA_932364175.1). Taxonomy (NCBI): domain Eukaryota; kingdom Viridiplantae; phylum Streptophyta; class Magnoliopsida; order Brassicales; family Brassicaceae; genus Eruca; species Eruca vesicaria. Next base: position 69,925 of record CAKOAT010112821.1, read on the forward strand.
AAACTCTCCCATATTCGCCGATATAGAAGAGTTTAACCTAATGCAAGCCGACATCTACATCTATATAAGGGGATCCCAAACCCTAGAATAGAGGATCGACACTTAGAGATTGAGAGACTAGATCTAGACGGGTAGGGTTCTTACACCAATATTGTAGCCTCCATTGAATAATCAATAAGATATCTCTTTCTCTACTTACTTCTTGTTTATCTATTACGAGTTCCTCCTAATTTCTCCTTATCTCTTACGAACACCTTTGCTTCTCTCTATCTTAACTTGAACTTTCTTGTGTTCTGTAGTACTAAAACGACCCTACACAAAAATACCATAACAGCTTTGCGCTAGAAGGAGGGGAGTAATCCAACTACGTGACGATGACACCAGAAGATTCAGCCGAACCCATCAGAGCTACTCCAAGAGAAGCCGAGCTCATTGATCAGCTCAACGCCCTTCAAGGAGAAATCACCGAGCATACTCCGCAACTGAAACAAAGCGCGGAGAAAGTAGAGGTACTCGAAGCTGAAAACCATCTTCTCCAAGAGGAGAACCAAGATCTCTGGAAGAACAGAAACAAGCGTCAGAGGTTTCGAACCCGAGTTCGAACCATGCCCTCCCTCGATACTCCTGCCGACAAAGAAGGAGCAACTCAGCGTACAGCTCCCGACGACAAGGAACCCGAAGGGAAGGAAGAAACAACAAGATAGACACAGATGACCTCAGCAGTGACTCCGATATGGAGGACGAGGAATACTCACCTGACGACCCCTTGATCTCAGATCCAGCCACTGTGGCGTATCTCGAGATGATGTTCTCCGAGAAGTTCAACACCATCCAGTCAATGGTGGAAAGGGTTCCAGGCATGGCTCCCCCCATCAGAAGGAGCAACCCTAACTCCTACTCCGACACGCCCTTCGTGGAATAGATTGCCTCGGTCGAGATGCCAAGGAAATTCTACTTCCCTACCATGAAGACTTACGACGGGACCAGAGATCCAGACAACCACGTGACCCTCTACAAACAGCGAACGCTAACAGCAGCAGTCACCCGAGGACTGTGGGAACCTGCCATGTGCAGGGGCTTCGGCTCAACCCTAACCGGTCCTTCCCTTCTGTGGTACAACAATCTCCCCACGAAATCCATAAGGTCCTTCGCGGAACTCAGATACAAGTTCGTAGACCAATTTTCAAGCAGCAGAAGCTTGGAAAAGAATTCCGATGACTTTTACGAAGTACTCCAGCATAGGACCGAACCTCTTCGGGCCTATATCACGCGCTTCAACCAAGAAAAGGTGGCGATCCACGAATGCAACGCAGGGACAGCTATCTCCACCTTCAAAAGAGGCATGCTTCCGGATGGAGACTTGTACAAGGAACTAACTAAGTATCAGTTTAAAACAATGGAAGATGTCCTATCTAGGGCCTGGGCCCAAGTGAGATGGGAAGAAGACGTCACGAGCTAGGCCAAGGCTCAGCAGAAGCAAGAACCTAGGCCTAGCAGGCCGCATAGGAACGATCGCGACGAAGGGTCCCAGTCTAGACCCCCAAGGGAAACCGGAGGATACAGCAGGGACAGGCGCCCGAATCACCCCCTACCTCGACTCGAGGGGATGAACATATGTACATGGCTCGAAAACTCTCACCTATCCATCTCAAAACCCGAGCTGGTGAACGTCCTAAGGGAGATGGGCCCGCAGGTCAAATGGCCTCTTAAAATGAAGGCCGCGGATGCTAATCGAAAACCCAACCGATGGTGCGACTTCCACCATGACCACGGTCACAAGACGGAAGACTGCATCGCCATGAGGCTGGAAGTCAACGAGCTCCTCAAGAAGGGGCACTTAAAGGAGTTCCTCTCCGATAAGACCAAAAGCATCAAGTCTAAGGAAGGCGCAAACCGGCCCACAGAAACAAGGCCCGCGTCTCCCCCGCACCAAGACCGAGTTCTCCATGTTATCTCCAGAGGCTCAGAGATAAGCGGTATAAGCCACGCGGCCGCTAAGCGCAGCACCAGGAACGCAAGGCACGGCCAAGAGACGAGGGACCCAAAGCTCTTACTCCTTGGGAGAGATGAGATCAGTTTCACTGCCAAGGAACAGGAGAGGGTCCTGGCTCCTCATCATGACGCCCCGGTCATCTCCCTCACCGTAGAAAACTGCTTGGTGAGACGGATCCTGATAGACAACGGTAGCTCCGGCAATATCATCTTCCTCCCAGCCTAAACCGACTTAGGGCTGGAGGAAAAGGCACTAACAAGGAAGGTTACTCCGCTTATAGGCTTCAGCGGAGAGGATCAGAACACCTTGGGAGAGGTAATCCTTCCAGTGTACGCCGAAGGGGTAAACCAACCAACGAAATTCCTCGTTGTCGACTGCACATCTTCCTACAACATGATACTAGGCCGGCTCTGGATACACGACATGGGGGCCGTACCTTCAACTCTTCATCAATCCATCAAATTCCCGACCCCCTGGGGCATCAGGGTAATCAAAGGCGATCAAGAGAATGCTAGGGCCTGCTATCAAACTACTCTGAAAGGAAAAAGCCCGGCCTTATAGCAATTACTGAAGGGCCCTTCGGCCATACACGCGGAGGAGCCTGAGGTAGAAGAGATGGACGAGGTACCCTTGGAAGAAGGAAACCCGGGCTTCAAAATTTCTGATAGGATCCAAGCATCCCCTAGATTAAGGAAAAGACTAATCGATTTCCTCCGCTCCAACTCCGACTGTTTCGCCTGGTCTCACGAGGATATGCCCGGGATCGACCCCAAGATTATCATGCACAAGCTGCAGGTAGATCCTCAATTCACCCCAGTACGACAGAAAATAAGGAAATTCGCTCCCGAAAGAGATGAAATTATCAACAAGGAGGTCAAGAACCTGCTCGACGCTGGATTCATAAGAGAAGTCCAGTACCCCGAGTGGCTGGCCAACGTGGTCGTGGTCAGAAAAAAGAATGGAAAATGGAGGGTCTGCATAGATTTCATCGACCTCAACAAATCATGCCCCAAGGATCCTTTTCCCCTGCCTCATATCGACAAGCTCGTCGATGCCACCGCAGGCCACCAGCTCATGAGCTTCATGGACGCCTTCTCGAGCTACAACCAAATCCTCATGCATCCAGACGACCAGGAAAAGACCTCCTTCATGACCCGAAGGGGCATCTACTGTTACAAGGTCATGCCTTTTGGCCTGAAAAATGCGGGATGTACATATCATAGGCTCGTTAACATGATGTTTGCTGAAAAAATCGGACAGACCATGGAAGTCTACATAGATGACATGCTGGTAAAGTCTCTCGAGGCAGAAGATCAAGTCTCCCACCTACAACAAGCCTTCATATCCCTCAGGAAGTACAACATGAAGCTTAATCCTTCAAAGTGTTCATTTGGAGTCAGCTCCGGAAAATTCCTGGGGTACATAGTCACCTACAGTGGCATCGAGGCCAATCCAAAACAGGTGCAAGCCATTCAGGCGAACCCTCCCCCTCAAAATGTGAAGGAGGACCAACGGCTAACGGGCCGGATGGCCGCATTGAGCTGGTTCATCTCCAGGTTGTCTGACAAATCTCAGGCCTTCTTCGAGACCATGAAAAATCCTATGGATTTCCAATGGAACGATAAGTGAGAACTCACTCTCGACGACGTCAAAGCCTACCTCACAACACCTCCTCTCCCCTTAAAACCTCTAGATGGTGAGGTCCTGCTACTCTACCTCGCCGTATCCGAGCATGCAGTAAGCGGTGTCCTCGTGAGAGTGGAAGAAAGGAAACAACATCCTATCTACTATCTGAGTTAGTCCTTATTGGACGCAGAAACTCGCTACAGCCACTTCGAAAAGCTAGCCCTAGCACTGGTTACAGCGTCCCGCAAGCTCCGCCCCTACTTCCAGGCCCATCATATCAGGGTAATCACTTCATTCCCCATAAAAGTCGTCCTCCACAAACCAGAGGTGTCAGGGCGCCTCGCAAAGTGGGCGATTGAGCTTGGGGAATACAACATAGTCTTCAAGCCTGCTACAGCCATCAAATCACAAGTCCTCGCTGACTTTGTCGCTGAATTCTCACCATCCATGCTTCCGATCCTGGAGTCCGAAGTGGATTTCCAGGGCTCAGCAGAAGGAATGGGAGAATGGACCCTACACGTCGACGGGTCCAGCAACAAAAGAGGGGCAGGAGTGGGCCTAGTCCTAACCTCCCCCACCGGCGAGTCCGCATCAAGAGCAATGAGCTGCAACTTCAAAGCTACAAAAAATGAAGCCGAGTACGAGGACCTAATCGCAGGCCTCTCCCTCGCTAAGCAAATGGGAGCAGAGGAGATCCAGGTCTTCAGCGACTCCCAGTTGATCATCAGCCAGGTCCAAGGTGACTGCCAGACAAAAGACGCCAGTATGATCAGATACCTCGCCGTAGCAAAGCACTTGATCGAAAGATTCCAGATCTGCAAGCTTACCCAAGTTCCCCGAGAACAAAACTCGCAAGCCGATGCTATGGCCAATCTAGGGTCCGCCCTAGAAACAACTAGCCAAATGAACATTCCCCTGCTGGTACTCCAGTGGCCAGCCACTAAACAGGAAGGGGACCCTGAAGAAATCTCCATCATCGACGAGGGAGACACCTGGATGACCCCTATAATTGACTACCTGGCATGCGACCTTCTCCCCGAAGATCGAGGTGAAAGCCGAAAAATAAAAAGGCAAGCAGCGAGATACTGCATCACCGAAGGAAAACTATACCGAAGGTCCTTTTCAGGATTATACCTGTGATGTCTCACCCCTAGGGAAGCGGCCCGAATCCTAGAAGAGCTCCACGAAGGAGAATGCGGCTCTCACTCCAGCGGCCGAAGCCTAGTGCTCAGAGCCAGAAGAGCCGGCTACTACTGGCCCACAATGGCCAGTGACGCCTTCAGAAAGGCCAGGTCCAGCGACCAATGCCAGAGGCACGCGCCAATCTCGAACCTTCCTCCGGAGAACCTAAAGTCTCTAAGCTCTCCCTGGCCCTTCCGAAAATGGGGCATGGATATCGTCGGAAAATTCCTTATGCCACTGGGGCAAAAGGTATTCCTCCTCGTTATAACCGACTACTTAAAAAAAATTTGTAGAGGCCGAGGCCCTAGCAACGATTACTACAGAGAAAATAAAGAAGTACATGGATAAACGTGCTAACCCTCTTCAGCACGCCCCAAGAGATTGTAACAGACAACGGGCCCCAGTTCACGTACCATGACTTCAAGGAATTCTGCCAAGAGTGGAACATTAAGCTCTCCTTCTCCGCACCACGGCACCCACAATCAAACGGCCAGGCCGAATCTACAAATAAAACTGTGGTCAACATGATCAAGAAATGCCTGGAGAAATCCGAGTCACTGGGGCGTTTAGCAGAATAATTACATGGAGTCCTCTGACCTTATCGGACCACTCCGAAAACAGCCACACAAGAGACTCCATTCTCATTAGTCTACGGCATGGAGTCCGTGATACGTACATAGGAACACGTCAGAACAACTGTCTCCGGACCCATCTCCCAGGAGGAAAACAATGAATTGTTGACCCTAAGCCTGTATCTACTCGACGAAAAAAGAGAGGCTGCTCGCCTAAGGAACATTTCCTATCAGCAAAAATTGGCCAGGAGCTACAACAAGAAAGTCAGGACCAGAACCTTCCAACAAGGAGACTGGGTCCTGCGACGAGTGTGCGACCATACTAAACAAAAATCCGCAGCGAAGCTGGCCCAAGGATGGGAAGGCCCCTACAAAATAATTCGAGTGCTGGGAGCAGGAGCCTACAAGCTGCAAGACAGCAAGGGAAAGGTCCAACCTAACTGCTGGAATGCACTGCACCTCAAGCTCTACCACTTCTAATAAGATCTCTGGATCGTGTTTTCTACAGATACCTAGCTATCTACATATTTTAAGTTCGCTGGTTTCCTACTCCTATGTATACTAAGAACGTCTACGGACTAAGCTTTTATAACATATTTTAGTTATGGCTAAAGGAGTCACATGAATCGCACTGAACTTAAAGGGGGCATATTAGCTGGATCAGGCCCCAAGGGGCACCTGGATCCTAGGAAACCCTAAATCTACATGACACGACTCACATATAAAACCACCAAAGCCGGATCAGGCACCAAGGGGTACCTCGACCATGGCAAACCTTTCATCTACGTGACATGATTCACATATAAAAACACTTGGGTATGCAAATTGGAACAGACCTGATCAACCTTAATACAATGTCGAAGTTACCTCAGCCCCTGCATAGAGGCCATGAGCCATAAACCTACAAGGGGCCACATGTACTAGTGCATCAATCCCTGCATCAAACACGCCCCGAGATAAACGAGATGCAGGGGGCATGACATATAAATGCAGAGTACTGAGATCAGCCCTCATGGTCTCAAGGAGCAGACAGTGAACAAAACACTGGGAACACTTCTATCCTACTTATCCAGACGTGGAAAGTAGCAAGTCTGGTATGTGGCTCACTACTTCCCAGTAGACCCACCCCAGCACAAACATATAAGACTGAGAGTGGCTTTCTGCAGAAAGCAGAGTGCAGCATTACATGATCTCGATAGTGGCCTACTTCCGAATGATAGACTGCGAATCCTTACTCGAGATCGGTAGTGGCCTACCCAAGGGGGGCAGAATACAATCTCGATGACAACGGGGATTTGGGCCCCAAATTTTATATTTTTACACGAGATCGGTAGTGGCCTACCTAAAGGGGGCAGAATACAATCTCAAAGACAATGACCTCAGGGTCTCAGATGTTCAAAATCCAGAAGTTTACATCCCCTATCTACTTACCTCTGGTTCTAGGCCAAGCACCTTAGAATCTACTTAGAAAACCTCATGGTTCTGAGTAATTAATCATGCAATGTAGGAAAGACCCCAGGGTCCCGAGCAATCGTCTATGATTTGTAAATCCCAATAACTAACCCCAGGGTTAAATCAAGAACTTTCGAGTTCCCAGTCAGAAACCTTCCGGCCAAAGCACTGAGCCTTTAAGCTCAATTGGAATCTCCAGGCTCAGGCGACAAGTCTACCAGTCTAGCCTCTACGCTCAAAGAATTCTCTTATCTCCACATTTGAGTAAGAGAATGCGGGGCTCAATCAAAGATATCTGGATCTAAGCGGGGTCCTGAGAGTCCTCCAAGACCCCGGGTCCTAAATGCTGAAAAAACTACGAGCCCTAAATCCACGGTAGCACGCTGCCGAGGATCAACCACAAGAAAAACAGGGCTGATATCTTAAGCCCGGGAAAGCATTGGGTGAATCAATGATATACCCGATAGAATCTACGAAGCATCCGGGCCAAATATTTCAATCAACAGCAAAAGAAATAATCCAAAAGGGGTTCAAAAGTACGGGCCTCAAGGGGCCATAAGGTTCTATAAAAAAAAACTGAAAAGGGGCACGATGGCCCAATACCAAGTTCCAAACCCCGAGGGGCACAACACAACATGGCCCAAACAATGGGCACCAAAATAAAACAACAACCAAGTACATTTTATGAGAAGTCAAGAAGAGGAGGAGGCCTTGAGATCGTCAGCAGGGGCAGAAGAGGACGCCTTAGGATCGTCAACAAGCACCGGCAGAGGAGTCTCACTCAAAGCTCCATCTCTTAAACAACGGGCTCATCTTCGAAAGAGGGAGCAGGTGGACCTTGCCACTCAGCCTCCGCAGTCTTCACCTTCTTGTAAAGCTCCAAGTCCTCCATTGGCCTCCACTTGTCAGCTTGTCCCTTGAGCCACTCCCTCATCAGCTCCCAGCGAGCAGCAATCGTAGCTCCCTGCAGTGCTACAACTCTCTCAGGCTCAAAGTCCTCCCTCTCAGACTTCAACCCGCATAATTCTCCCTTTGGCTCCTCAACCTCATCCCTGAGAGCAACGTTCTCAGCGATGGTTAGAATTCCAGCATCCTCCTGCCTCTTCAGCTTAACCTGCAGAGATTTGATCTCTTTCTCCTGGGCCAGGCTGCGGTTCTCCTCATCATGATGTGTGGCTGTCAAGGCCACCACCTTTTCCATGCCGAGACCCGCTGACCTATCATATCCTTAAGATGAGACAAGTGAGACGTTGCTTGCAAAAAGAGCGCCATCAGTAAAACCAACATGCGGGCATCCCAAATAAGAGAAGGGGAAGGTCACACACCTCAAGGAGGTCACGCTGCAGAGACAAAACGGATTTGGAGAGATCTCCCCCAGGGAGGAAGCACGAAATCTCAGGGAAAACTCTATCATTAAGATCGGCCAAAGCTGTCACCAACCAGCCGGAACAGCATAAGAAACTTCTGGAGTGGTCCCTCCAGCCTTGGTTTTCTTCTTAGAAGCGGCAGGAGTCGCACTGGCCGGAGTCTTGTGCTTGCTGGAGCAAAGAAACTGGACGTCATCATCTTCCTGAGCACTAGTTGTGGCCCTGGGTGCTGGCTTCTTGGAGGAGAGCTTTTCCATCGCCTTGTTGAAAGCTTCCAATGCCTCTTCTCCAGTTGATCACAACGCGTTTCACTACAACGACGAACCAGCAAAAAGCAGAAAATGTTTACGGGACAAACCCCAAATGCTACAACGCTGTAGAACCTCCTTGCTTACGATAAAATTAACCCTGCGACGCTCCTCAGGAAATCTCAGAACTCGATCAACCGCTTCTCTCCCTCCGTCTGCCAAAGAATGAGACGTGTCTGGAAAAGAAAGAGAAAGTTAGCGCAGCGATAACAACTCATTAGAGAACTGCTGCTACCTACCCACTATATTCCAAATGTTGGAAAAGCCGGAGACACTTCTTCTCATCCTTATAAACGTGAACTTCTCTGTCCAGGATCCTCTAAAGACAGGATGACGCTTCTTCTCATCCTTATAAATTCTTGAACAAGAGGACTCCGAAGTCGAGGGTAAAGGTAATATCGGCCCCCGCCACGATGAAGGGGGTAACAAGGTATGAATGCAAGACCTCTCTCACCCTTAAGATGATATTCTCAAGCTCACCTAAGTTCTGAACCGCTACTAGAAGTCTCCAGGCTGGGAGGGTGAGTTGGCCCGGAGAAATTTCAAAGAACTCCGCCACCTTAACCACCAGGGAAGGGACATGACCCCGAAATCCCGATTCAAAATAGGCCTCATAGATCGGGATCTCATCAACTCCAAAATTCGAGACTCTCTCAAGAGGTCTCGGAGAATGGATGACCACCTCTCCTAGGAGACTATACTTCCTCCTCCATTCATCGATTTCCCTCTCCCCTATGTTCGAAGCCAGCTCCAACCCCCTTCACCACATCGACGGAATTGGACCTAACACTCTCTACCAGCGAGTAAACAAACGGAGAAGAGGATTTTATTGGATCTAGGGATTCGACACCTCTCCTAGATCTGACTCTACTTCCAACCGAAGACATGCCAAAGGAATGGTTAGGAGGTCTCGATACTGCTAGACGAAAAGAGAGAAGGGAAGAGATCGCTACCTGTTCCGAGAATGAAGCAGTCATCAGAAAAAACAAATCGCTACGAGAATCACCTGGAGAAAAGAAGAACGGAGAGGTAGAGGTAGGAAGATCGAGAGGTATGAGAGTGTGAGGTAGAAAACCCTAAGGGGTGGCTCCTACGAGCCTCGGAGACGTCGCCACGTGCTAAGATAGGCGCCAAAATCATAATGGCTATGAGCGGACTCTAAAGCCCATATCCCCTTTCCAAAATATCCAGCCCAAAGGTTACAATCTAAAACAAAGCTACCATGGTTTGCAAGTTTCTCTAGGGTCCTCTCCTCAATTAGAGACATGACTTGCTCGGACACCATCATTACGCTATGGTCGTCATCAAAACATGGTGTTACCATCTGCTTTACGTACTTCTTGATCCAAGGGGAAGTCTTTATTGAATCAACCATTCTGTCGAGGACTTACTTGCATTATGTATTATCCAATTTTTGCTTCTCCTTCCTTGTATTTTCAGTAAAAGGAGCTTTGGGTTTGTATACATTCCCTCGTCTGGCATTGAATGTTTTTTGGAGCTTTCGATGGATTAGGATATGGCTGAATTAGCTGTCAATTGACACTTTTCTGATCTCGATCAGTGCTCGCGTCGATTTTCGACTATGCTTCCTCATCGATGTTGGGTCGTATCCTTTCTGATTCATCAGCAAGATTCGACTTTTCTAGATCTGGAAGAGGTGTCGAACAACACTCAATGGTGTCGGTTGATGCTGATCGTAGATCATCGTTCTCAGCATCTTCAAGCTCCACCAATTCGTTTGGGATAATACATCTCCTCATGTTTGGAACGAGGTGTCATCTACTTCTCAGAATTACAGCCCTAATAGGGTGCCTAAGATTAGTTAAGTTCTTATAGGAAGGAACGCTTCTTCTCTTCTGACATATCTGGCACTCTATGCAACTTGGCCATCCAACCCTTTAACACAGTCACTCAAACCTTCAAACTTCTTCATCAGTTATGAATATATTAAAATCTTCCTATTAAAATCAGAAAAATTTCTCTGCCTCCCTGTAAAAATAAGATTCATCTTCGACTTTGCTTTACCTTCCCGTGCTTTTGAAATTGCATCGTAGTTGTTAGTAAAACTACCACTGTTCTGGTTATGTCCCTGATACTATAATTGTTGGTTATAGTTGTGAGGGCTCTTGTTTCTTGGCTTCCTAGAAAACTGTTGACCTTGAAAACCAGTTCCATCAATAGAATATATTTGCACTTTTCTCCTAGATGAGAAATTTGCATTCTAATTATCTGGCTGGAATCGAATATGTTCCACTAGAAGAGCTTCAGCCGATTTTAGAGTTGCATTTATTTCAGCCAACTAGTTCTCAGCTATAGATTTAGTCGGCTAATTTTATTTAATATCCAATCTTTTGAAGCCTTCCCTTGAGGTCACATTTTAACTCAACTATTTAGCCTAATTAGAGTTTTTTAGTATTGAAGTTTCCTTCACTAACAACGTCCATAGAAGTCTACTAATCTAAATTGAGACCTTTGAAGAAAGTGCTAACTACCTGAGGTTCTGAATAACAATGGTGTGAGTAGTCTAGCTGTTATTTTCTGAACCTATTCCAAGCATCCTTAAAAGCTTCACATTTACCCTAGGAGAATGTAGAGATTTTATATCTCATCTCCCAAATCTTGCATCATAGAAGAAGTTGTCGATGAAGGTAATTTTTCGAGCAAGTCAGGATCCTGGCCATAATTACTTCAGTTAGATTCTTGCATCTCAAGAAAGGGAGAAGGTCATCCCCTGCACATGTGATCTCGAGAAGTTCAGCGCAATCCAATCTATGGTCGAGAGACTTCGAGGTGTAGCACCTCCTATCTAGAGAAGCGATCCCAACTCCTACACCTAGACCCTCTTTGTGAACGAGATGACATTGATAGAGATGCCGCGGAAGTTCTTCTTCCACAGTTATGTACGACGGTACAGGCAACTTGGATAACCACATCACCCAATACAAGCAACGAATGCTAACTATAGCAATACAGAAGAAGTTAGAAGAAGCAACCTAACAGATCCAAACGCCCCTTCACGATGGGGCATGCCTTGCTATAGTACATCAAACTACCCAACAGATCCATACGCTCCTTCACAATCCTCACCGACATGTTCGTGGAGAAATTGACAAGCAGCATAAGCCTGGAGAAGACCTCCCATGACGTTTAGGCGATCCTCAATCATAGATCTGAACCACTCCACACCTATATAATGCGCTTCAATCAAGAAATGGTAGGTATCCCCGGATGGAACACCTCTACAGAAATCTCGGCCTTCAAAAGGGGCCTGCTGGCCGATGGAGACATGTTTTAGGAGTTGACCAAATATCAGTGCAAGACCATGGAAGACGTATTATCCTGATCCTGGGCACATTTCTAGTGGGAGTAAGATGTCGTAAATCGAGCTAAGGCTCAGAAAAATCAGGACCAAAAGGTCCCCAAACAGGCAAAAAATTATTGAGATGTAGGATCCTATCATAGAAAAGAGGCTGGAAATAGGAACCAGGGCACATACCGGAATCACCCCATGGGGAGAGCCGAAGGGCTGACCGTACATGGCCCTACATCTGCCACCTGGCTTTATCAAAACCAGAGCTGATCAACGTTCTGAGGCAGATGAGCCAGTATGTCAAGTGGCCTCAGAAGATGTAAGCACCCAATTCCTTCTAGAACCTAAACTAAGGGTGCGACTTTCATAATAACCTTGGTCACAAGAAGGAAGATTGTGTCGCATTAAGCATCGAGGTCAACGAGATACTGAAGAAAGGACACCTCTGGGAGTTCTTTTTCGATAAAGCCAAGAACCTCGTCAATAAGGAAGTCACTAATCAGCCCACTGAAACTGTTCCCGCTTTGCCTCCCAGACAAGATAGAACAGTCCATGTCATTTTGGCGGCTCTGAAGTGAGGGGCTTAAGTCATGCAGCTGCAAAGAAAAGCGCCAAATGCCAAGAACGGTCACGAGACCGGGAAAATGAAGAGCCTGCTCCTAGGCAAGAACGAGATTAGTTTCATCGTAAAGGTGCAAGAGAAGGTCCTAGCTCCCCACCACGACGCCTTGGTCATATTGTTCACTCTTGGGGAAAACTACTCAGGTATGATAATTCTCCAGGCCCTGACTGGACACCGGTCATGTCCTCGATCCTGCGTAGGATCACCGGGATGGACCATGGCACAAGGAGACACAGTTTTCAAGTCGTATGACCTAAAGACAAGCATATCATGGTCCAGAAACGTGGTTAAGTGCATCAAGGAGCTGAGACTTTGCTAGACAAGGAAGGAGAGGGAGTAAGAGGAGCTACACGAGTAAAGAGGTAGCTGGATGAGGTGTAGAGACAACTCGATCTAGCTCAGAGAAGCTCGGTTAATCTCACACCAGCTTGGTCTAGCTACACACTCATTGGTCAGCGCACACCAGCTGAACTGTCATGTTCCCGTTCCTTGAACTAGACATAAGTCCTAAACGTTTGATAGCAACGAGACATTTTTGGTTCAGATCATGAGTATTTATCATGAACAAGCTGTGATGAAGCGAAAGATCAGATTAGATCATAGGAAAGCTTAGTCTAGGTCAAGGAATGGACTGAAGGACATAGACATAGAATAAGATGAAGATATCAAGCTGTACGACGCGTATCACAACTGGGTGATGCGAGCAAGAAGCTCAACCAGCTGGACGGAGCTCAGTTAGAGCTCAAGTAGAGTGTGTCAACTCACTGGATCTGGTGGACTAGCTCACTCATCTGGGTCAGCTAGGGATCAGATCAACTCAGCAGGATTGAGTGTTCAAGCCTTGTGCAGTTAGTAAGACAACCTTTACGCTTAAGGCAATGCTTATGTGGACTATTAGTGATTTCCCGGCATATGGGAATCTTTCTGGTTGTAAAGTCAAGGGTAAAATGGGTTGTCCTATATGCAGGAAGCAAAAAGATAGTTTGTGGCTGTGTAATAGTAAGAAATTTTTTTTTATTGGCCACCGGAAAAGTTTGCCTCACTTACATAGTTTCAGAGGAAAGAAGACTTGGTTTGATGGGAAAACTGAACATGGGACAAAGGGAAGGATACTTGCTGGTTAATTTTAATTACAGCCACATATCTTGCAAAGTATCCATTCATTTTAGCATCTCAAGCGAGACAGATATTTTACTCAAGGGAAAATAATGAATCGAGTTGGTATGTAGTAATGAAGGGTCCAAGTAGAAGATATAGTGATGAGAAAGTGGAAGACCTACATGCAGATGTAGGTCCATTGCCTTAGGATATGGAATGAGTCTAGAAGACATATCAGATGAGGCTGATGATGCCAGACAAAATAGTGAAGGAATATATGTTTGATTTCGTTGATTAACGATTCTTGGGTTTGCATTACATTCTTCGGTTGATTACCTATTATGGAATATATGTTTCATTGCATTGATTAACTTTTTCGGATTCATGTTTGAGTTGGTTTGACTATGAGTTAATTTTTGAGTTTCCCTTGAGTTTTATTGTAGGATTGTCATGGCCGGTAAAGGGAGAAAGCAATCTAAGAAAAGGAAGACCCAAGTACGAGATGATCACCCTGTATTCATCAGCACCCTCTACCATGGGATTGAGGAATCACAGCCTCTATACAAACACAACCCGATACAGCCACAGCTTGATGAATCACAAGGTGCTAATGATGGTGGAGAAGAACTCAACCAAGATGCCAAAGGTGCTACGGCTGGTGGAGAAGAACCCAACAAAGAGGCCGAAGGTGCTACGGCTGGTGGTGAAGAACCCAACAAAGATTTTGAAGGTGCTACGGCTGGTGGAGAAGAACCCAACAACGAGGCCGAAGGTGCTAAGGCTCCTGATGAGGATAATGATATGGTACAGCCCCAGACTAAGAAACACACATGATATTTTCAATACCACAAAGTCTGTAGATATCCCACATTCATTTATCCTTATGGGTACATCTTCAAGAACACCTTCTGCAATTAACAAGCAGCATAAGCCTGGAGAAGACCTCCAATGACGTTTAGGTGATCCTAAAGCATAGATCCGAACCACTCCACACCTATATATTGCGCTTCAATCAAGAAATGGTAGGTATCCCCGGATGGAACACCTCTTCAGAAATCTCGGCCTTCAAAAGGGGCCTGCTCCCCGGGCCTGCTCCCCGATGGAGACATGTTTTAGGAGTTGACCAAATATCAGTGCAAGACCATGGAAGATGTATTATCCTGATCCTGGGCACAGTTCAAGTGGGAGTATGATGTCGTAAATCGAGCTAAGGCTCAGAAAAATCAGGACCAAAAGGTCCCCAATTAGGCAAAAAATGATTGAGATGGAGGATCCTATCATAGGAAAGAGGCTGGAAATAGGAACCAGGGCACATGCTGGAATCACCCCATGGAGAGAGCCGAAGGGGTGACCGTACATGGCCCGACATCTGCCACCTGGCTTTATCAAAACCAGAGCTGATCAACGTTCTGAGGCAGATGAGCCAGTATGTCAAGTGGCCTAAGAAAATGTAAGCACCCAATTCCTTCTAGAACCTGAACTAGTGGTGCGACTTCCATAATGACCTTGGTCACAAGAAGGAAGATTGTGTCGCACTAAGCATCGAGGTCAACGAGCTACTGAAGAAATGACACCTCTGGGAGTTCTTTTTCGATAAAGCCAGGAACCTCGTCAATAAGGAAATCACTAATCAGCCCACTGAAACTGTTCCCGCTTCGCCTCCCAGACAAGATAGAACAGTCCATGTCATCTTTGGCGGCTCTTAAGTGAGTGGCATAAGTCATGCAGCTTCAAAGAAAAGCGCCAAATGCCAAGAACGGTCACGAGACCGGGAAAATGAAGCGCCTGCTCTGAGGCAAGAACGAGATTAGTTTCATCGTAAAGGTGCAAGAGAAGGTCCTAGCTCCCCACCACGACGCCTTGGTCATATTGTACACTCTTGGGGAAAACTACTCAGGTATGATAATTCTCCAGGCCCTGACTGGACACCGGTTGTAACACCCCCGAACCGTCCTAGGCCGGACTAACCCGGGACGACCCGGAAGCGTTACAGTTAGACGAGTATCGCAGTCGGTCCAATCTAAACTTTAAACAAATCAAAGTCTCGACCAGCCCATCCACAATACCGTCCCTCTTAACCTCAGCCTAAGGCCAGCGCTGACCCGTACTTTGGTTAAGAGTTGTGTTAAGTTCGGACTAAACACTATATCAGCGTTCCACGGGGATTTTAATAAAACATCTTTTTATAAATTATCAGAGTCGGAACTCGACTTAAGTTCATAAATACAAAAACGTACATAAAACACGAGAAAAAGAGGTACCCATAAAAACAAAACAAGAGAAAACAAGATCCTCGTCCTTTGCAAAACAACACCGGAAGTCTACGCCTGGCCTCGTCCTCCACACCCCGCAAAACGCCCCTTCCCTTCTAAGATTACCTGCATAGTAAAGGGGGAATGAGTAATCATAGATTCCTCAGCGAGTTCCCAAAAACAACAACAACAACAACGATCCCCCTTAGCCCATGCTCAAACACAAGAGCAATTGCACAACCAATCAAGAGCAATTGACCAACACAAACCCAAAATGTCTAGACTCAATCCTAGACTCAACTACACTACAGCCTAGACACACTTCTAGACTCAAGGCGCCTAACTGTACACACTACGGATGTTCGCACATCCGGGGATCCCTTCACACAATGGAGGTCTCTAACTCATCAACCCTGAACACTCCAGACCACAAACACATAAGTCACGTGGTCGGAAACATCATCTCCGGGGATCGGCGCTTCCAATACAACCCGGGCCGCAGCGTCCTGCAGCGCTCGTCCATGGGCGCTACCCACTTCACTTGACAAGCTGTGGAGAGAAGTCCATCCCTACCACTGGAGAATTGGTTAACTCCCAATCGAACTCCAG
>CAKOAT010112932.1:0-19599 GCA_932364175.1 Eruca vesicaria subsp. sativa
TTGTTGATAAATAATTACCTAAACACATTTTAAATTTGTATTAATGTATGTTAAAAATTATTCTCATGGTACATGGACATCATTTCTAATTTTCCAACAGGTAACTTGTTTAAATTTCATATACCACTTAATCAAAGGACAAACCCCCTATAAACTAAAATTTTATTTTCTTGAGAAACATGAACAACTAAGGTCTCAAGCTTCTTTAACCTTCATACTATGTCACTGAATGATGGTAATATGCATTGAAACAAAAATTTCATTTTTTCTTATTTTTCCCGAAATATGTGGGCTAACCCCTACGAAAAAATTGAGTTTTTCGAAAAATGCCATATCCAGAAGTTTAGGCTCTTCATTGTTTATAAATAATTACCTAAAAACATTCTAAATTTGCATTAATGTATGTTAAAAATTATTCTCATGGTACATGGACATCATTTCTAATTTTCCAACAGGTAACTTGTTTAAATTTCATATACCACTTAATCAAAGGACATATCCCCTATAAACTAAAATTTTATTTTCTTGAAAAACATGAACAACTAAGGTCTCAAACTTCTTTAACCTTCATACTATGTCACTGAATGATATAAATATGCATTAAAACAAAAGTTTCATATTTTCTAATTTTTCCTGAAATCTGTGGGCTAACCCTACGAAAAATAGAGTTTTTGGTAAATGCTATATTCAGAAGTTTAGGCTTTTCATTGTTGATAAATAATTACCTAAACACATTTTAAATTTGTATTAATGTATGTTAAAAATTATTCTCATGGTACATGGACATCATTTCTCATCATTTTGATAAAAAATTTTGTTTTAATGATGCAAAAATTTCATTAAACTCGATTTTTTCGTAGGGGTTAGCCCACATATTTCAGGAAAATTAGAAATATGAAATTTTTGTTTTAATGCATATTTGCATCATTCAGTGATATAATATGAAGGTGAAAGAGGTTTGAGAACTTAGTTGTTTATGTTTCTCAAGAAAATAAAATTTTAGTTTATAGGGGGTTTTGACGCCACATATATTGTTAGGCATTAACTAGAGAGCTAAGAAAGATGCTAAGCCCTTGGATGTCACAAAAAAAGGAAAAATCAGCTGCTTCTGATGCCCAAATAAACAACGATTTTGGTCAGCTACTTGTACTGTTTGTGGATTCTATTGACATGTGGCGATACACAATTAATTTCTTTTTTGTTTTAGTTTTTAAATGAGAAAAGAAGTAATTTTAAGCACCTCTTGTGGGGGTTTTGGGTTAATCATGGCCTAAGTTCCTCGGTACGAAGGTGAATCATATCTTGATTTTATATTATGTAACATACTTTAAAGTTTTAAACTTTAATTATTATTTGTTTGTTTTTATGGAGGTTAAAATGTGGTCGGCACTCGGTTGTCTGTGTGAGATTTAGTGAAGGAGGAATATTTTGTCCGTCTTGTCGATGTCGTCATGTTGGAGTCGTGGTTGTCGCAACTGGTTTTAAAAATGGTTGTGTTTATTAAACTTATTTTCATAAAGATTAAGCTCTATTTTTAGTCATCAAAGCAAAATAATATAGATAGCAGTACTATTAATTGCATTTAAATCAACGGCCAAGAAAGTTATAGCATATATATTGCAATTCAGAAATCATGGAACATTACATTTCTATTATCTCTGACGATATAATATATGCATTTTTATAAGAAGGAATATACGCATTTGCCACGATAATCTTATAGACTTGAGGAAGTCCCATGCGTTTACGTTCTTGAACGTGTAAACTTAATTTGCACGCTTCAGCTTGGAAGTACTACACCAACATAAAACATATGAAAGTTTTTCAAATGCTTACTCGATAAAATTAGTTAATTCTATTACCAGACTGTCCATTACACATGGAAAAAGAGTTACCTAACCCCATAGCGTCGGCGGTTTTCATCAACCGCATACGTTTGCACGACTCCACAAACATCCTATACGTTCATAAAACATAACATAATCAGGCCTAGAGAAATTAGTCGCTCTCATAATAAATACTAGTGTATTAATTAATTTGTTTAGAGTTTGATTAACACGAGAACAGTAGTAGATCTATCCACAAGGGTAACTCACATCCACGGGACATCTCCCACTAACATCCAGTCACCGTCCTTATCCTCGTAAGTTGCCATAAACTCTCCTTTCCTCTCGAGCTCCGTCGTCACCATACCTATATATAAACCACCATCGATCAAGGGACAACACTTTAAAATATGTTTACCAAAATTAACACCCCCACTTTAGTTATAATAAGCTCTTCATATTTTACTTACATATTGTTACTACCCCCTGAAACATGTTTTCTAGAGCAGCGAAAAGTTGATCGTAGCAATTGTACATCTGAAGATCAACTTTTCTGAGATAGGCCGCACCATCCACCGCAACTTTCACGTACTTCCTCGCCCTTACCGTCCTCACCGGCGGCCATCCCACCAAGCGGTCGCTAAAACCAGGACACAGACGCATATGGTCAGTGAAACATGCATATATACATATACAGGATAGATAATTAAGTTCGAAAGAACTAAAGTTTTTAATATGCCGTACAAATTGTTGCATGCTATAGAATTGTTCACGTGTCTTTCCCCGAGTTTCAAATCAACGGTCTCGATGAATCTACGCTTCTTTTTGGACTTTTGTTGGCCCTCCGATGGTATTATGGAAGTACCCGGTAGAGCAAGGGTAAGCTCAGTCCCTCGAAGATCGCCGGATTTCCTGACGTATTCCTCCGGCGACATTGTATGGCGTCGTCGTCTATTATTTATAAATATATTTAACAATAAAAGTGGTGAAAGTGATGAGACAAAATGGCACTAACTTTTGGCTTGAGTGTGATGAGTGTTTCTAGCTTTGGATTTTATAAGCGCCAGCTAGAAACCTAGTGAACCTTACCTATAATGACACGTCTCCTGTAACTGGCGGTTTTGATATCTCCACGAAAGCAAGTGAATAAATGGTGATTAGCCTCTGCTTCAAGTGCCACGTGGACCCATTCATTTACCATTTTCTAAAACCAAAAAATCCTTTAGGTTATTTGCACTTAATTAGTAATTACCAACTAAAATGTCTCTGAACCTAAAAGAAACAAAAACGACCTTTAGGTTATATGCACATGATTAGCACCTTAAATGTATTCTGAACCCAAAACAGAAAGTATCTAAAGTGTCTTTGAACCCCCAAAACAGAAAGCACTTAAAGTATTTTTAGTGGGTTTGCATCTGTGCGAAAAAAAAGTGGGTTTGCATCTAAAGTGTCTTTGAACTCAAAGAAAAGGCATAAAAAGTGTCGTTAGTTAGTGGATTGGAATGTGTGCTGATTGATTTCCAGTGATAGACAGCAAATTATTAGCATGATCTATTTAACTTAAGAGAAGACAACACATTATTATGACAAGAATAAAAAAATATCCCAGTTGCAAGAAAACGTTATCATATAAGCGGTTTTTCGTATTTCTTATATGTGACTTTACCTGCATTCATGTTAATTTAGTTTCAGATATCTTACAAGAAAGATGGATAGCTATAATCTATAATGTGCAAATAAATGTTGAAAATAATAATTAATAACAGAGGGAAAAAATACATATATTAGTTAGTGTGTTGTCAATTTTGGTTCCATATATTTATTATTCGAGAGAGATCGCAATGCATGTAGATGTAGTGTTCCATTTGTCTAGGCTTTCTTGTCAGTTTACTTACTCGAATATTTCCAAATAAATGTCTTGAAAAAAAAGTTCCACCAAGATATATCAGTTTTCAATGTTGGTCGACAACATCACAATATAAGCCATTAGTCTAGTACTGATATATACATAAACACACTTGATTATGTAGACTACTTCCTAAATCAACAGAAGGCTCTCGAAAGAACATATCCCTAGTATTAATTGCTCGACAGTAATCCTTGTCTGTATGAGATCACGGTTTTCATCAGTCTCAAGTATTGGTTTCTACTAACTCTAAACTACCAATATAATTAATAACCTAAAACACGAACCATAAGAAAGGAAAACAAAAAAACGTTTTAGACAGAGCGAAAACATTTATGACTGCCGTAGGGTCACGCATAAGTCACGTGATTCTGTTTCTCCGCCGGGAAACATTATTGATTCGCGATGCTTCATGTCACTATTCTTACGAGCTTTTAAGACAAGCCAAATAGTGAGTGGTCTATTGAATATACACGTGACGAACTCACGATTGCAACTCCGTGACCGGTAATTCCGGTCAGCCGTTCTTTTAATTTTTTTTTTATTTATTTAATCGGTTTGAAAAAACGCACATGGAACAAAACAGTCTATAATGACAACAAGAGAGTTCTGCAATTCATGAATTATTTTGTTTTGTTTTAACACTGACTTATTACTTTGTAATCATTCAGAACAATTACACTTGTGGTCACTTTTTACGGACGAGGAGTTATCACTTTATCACAATCTTTCATAATAACGCCAGCCCTCTAGCTATTAAAACATATCTTAGATTCTTAGAAGATAACGAGAGTTGCTAAATGACGAATTTGGTAGCTTAAATAGTAATTACGACTGCTTTATTGGATGAATATTTTACGTTTTAGTACGATCGGATGAGTAGAAATGCGAAACCAGTTTAGAACTCTGCCTCTTAAGTTTTGTTTTCTGCAATGGGCTCGGGAAACATCATCTAGGCTACGTTACATTCTTTTCATGGACTAGTCACTAGACGCATTGCCTTGCTTGATTGCATCTATACATTTAAAGTATATCTTTGGCAAAAAAATACAACTAGTATGACTTAAAATTATAGTGCAGATATGGAGACAACAAAGAAGTTAGAGAGCTGCCATGCCTACATCTACATGTAGACTGTATAGACAAATGACTTAGAAACGATGCGACTTGTCCTCTCTGTGCAAATAAGGTTGGGGAAAACAGCACTACTTCCTTATAGACAGAACTGAGACCTTTCTAATCCCACATGAGAACAGAGTGAGAGATGATCCATCGAGTTTGTGCTGTATATAGTATTCAGATTGAGATTTGATTTTTCAATGCCTATAAACTTTCCACATGAATAAATTACCAAATAATATTAGCTTTTCTTCAGAGAACGTAGATTGCACAACAGAGTATTTATGAAAAAGATGCAAAACCAAACAAAGGAAAAGGCTCATCAAATCAAAAAATTTCCATGGTTTGTCAACAAGCTTAATGCAAAAAAAAAAAAACAAAGGAAAAGGCTCATCAAATCAAAATTTTCCATAGTTTGTCAACAAGCTTAATGTGGAGAAAAGGAAAAAAAAAAGTAACGAAGTTAAGAGGGTACAATATCAAAAAAAAAAAAAAAACTCCAAACATCCTCAAAAAGTGTGGAGAGTGAAACAAAACGAAAAGAAATAAAAGACCTTTTCTTTCTTTGAGCATCAGACTCGAAACCCAGCCTGCCTTATATAGAAAGAACAATTATACACATTTGGCATTGTTATAACTTCAAACATCTTTTTGATCCACACCTCTGCATGTCTGTCTTTTGTATAATTATCTCCCGGGAAGGTTTGCCTCTTACTGATAAACAAAAAAGAAAAAGAGCTTCAGGTTGAGACCGAGAGGCTCTTAAATGCTTCAAGTTGTCCATCGCTCAATTCAGTCTGACCCATTGGATGGTTTGGTGTGTCGCCATTCTCATTGCTCTTCTTGCGAGACGAGTTGTACACTGAATCAGGCATCACAGAGCTGCGCTTGCCTTCAAAGTAAGTTGAATAGGGAAAATACTCTGCGCATCGTGATTTCCATCCTGCATTTGTATCCAAAATCCGGCTTAATACTTTTAAGCCCTAAGGACCTTAATATCATGGAAGCGTGCTCCGTTCATAAGACCAACCAAACGCAATAAATGAAAATGCAGCTTAACGAAGACATCATAGTGAAGATATTTAATGCTTACTGGAGGCAGCTTCTGAGTCAACAAGAACTGTGTCTAGAAGCTTATGAACTGCTATACAGTCTTTGAGTTTCCACTCTCTTGCTAGTCCTAGAACTCCATCTCTACACATGGACAACGATGTTAAACATACGAACAAAACAGAGAGAGCCAGGAACCACAATGTGATATGTTTCAACGAGCATTACGTTTGAACCACTTTATTGGTTGAGTCTTCTATTATTTTGATAGACTCGGTTTTCTTGCTTGGATCTAAAAGGTACAACATTTCTGCGTAGGCAGCTCTGTGCACCAAAGAATCTGCAAAATTGATATGCAGACGTATTTTTTTAGGGCTTATTTGTGAAATGGACGTGTACCATGTAATCAATTTGAGACGTACCTTCGTGTCTAGAAAGAAACTCTTTGTTTGCCTCCACTAGTGATTTATTTTGCAATTGACTACAACGCAAACAAATGGAAAATTTATCACACAATTGATATACAACATCAACAGTATAATTGGATAAAAGTTTGAGTAGTCACCTGATTGATGGGCGCTCAGCCTCTAGGACACTCCAGCGAAGTTTCTCAGCTTCGGTCGTTGGAGCACCTGTCGATCCTGTCTTGAGAAAGAATTTAACCTGCCACCCAAGTCAAAAGCATAAACCAACATGAAAACACGACTAGCTACATAAAACTTGAAGAGAAAACATTATTATTATCCCTTCTCTCCTTCGCATGATTAAGCATTCTTTTCAGAACACACAAGTAGCGAAGATTGCATACCAGGGAACGATGTGAATCAGGGTTCTCCGCGTCCAGTTTAAGCAATTGCTTGACAGCCTGAAAAATGAGAAATAAGACGGCAAAGCCCTTAGGTTACTTAAACAAAGGATATTAAAGAAACATGAGCTTGAATATGGCCACTAGATGAGAAATTAGTTTACCTGGAATGCAAGTAGAAATTTTTGTTTTCTCATATTAACCTCAAAAGAAAGTAGATGAGTCTCCAAAGAATTAGGTGAATGCTTCTGGAGAAGACTCAAGTACTTTGAAGCCTCCGCCATTGGCTCTTCCACCTGCACAGATTAGGTTTCCAGTAAGCCTCTGATAAAGTTAATACTCGTAATAAAGAAATATGGCGAAGACAACGGTACATCTTAAAAATGAAGCAAACAAAAACCTGAATTAACTTTTCGCCATGAGGATCTGGATCTACAGGTTTCACATTTCGTTTGCCAGACTTGGAGACACCACTTGCAGTTGATTCTTCACTCTTACCCTCAGCTTCCTGAAACGAAGGGCACTCTTAAGCCATTTAAGTGTCAATTTACTCGACCAAACATTGAAAATACCTACTTTCTTCGCTCGGGCTTCTGCCTTTTTCTGCTTCTTGATTTTCTTCTTCTGAGCAGGAGCCAGCTTGGACATTTCTTCTTCTTCAGAAGTTGATTTGGGAGAATCATGCAATTTCAGATAGCACCTGTATATCGAGCATGGCATCTATCATGCACCCATATAGAAGGTACTGAAGTTGGATTACATTTGTGCAACTTTAGAGCTTACCTGATAGTTTTGATTGCTGCTTTGTGGAAATATGGGAATGAGTGCAATCGGTCTTGGAACTTAAGCATGTCAACATATGAACGCAAAGTCATTTTTCTTAAGCAGTACGAGTGGAAATCAAATTGATCTTCATGAATGTCAGAATAGTGCTTCTCCACACCCAAAAACTTTTTAAGCGCACGTCCAAGATCACCCTGACGGAAGTAGCTATCTCCAGATGCAAGGTCATACCTTTTTACGAAATGAGATCAAAAGACAGCCATTAGAAATACATCTGAATATGTCAATTTACTTCAGTAAAATTACTCAGTCTTCCGTACCACATGCACTGCATGTCATGAAGACTGTTGATCTGATCACCCTCTTTTGTAAACAAAACAGCAGTTTTCTCAGCCAAGGTCACCTACCCAATTCATAAAACGAAGAACTATTGTTAAGGCCTAACCTCTACGAAATCTACCAAAACAATATAATATGATCAAAACCAAGATATAACCTGATCTGCTTGCAGCATACGCTTTACACATTCACTGTTTATATAGCGATCTGCCAAGTCCATGCATCTAGCTTCATCAGCAAGTGCGGCAGCGGCAGTCAGATCTCCTGCATGCTTCATTATTCGACTCTGTTGACAGAAACAAGCACAATGGTTAAGAAGAAACAAGTGTTCTCAAACAAAAAAATAAAATGATACATGGTGTGGACAAATCATACAAATTATGTTAACACGATAGCTATAACTAGCGAAGTTCAGACAAAGCGATCCTGACTATTTTTTTCAAAATGTGTTTCCATACATGGAGCAAGCAGAAACAGTGGCATATAACAAAAAAAAAAAAGATGGAATAAAATCTTATAATTTTTCGGCCAAGATAAACACAGAGGTACCTTGACGGAGTACAGATCAATCACTGTCGGCGTATGAGCAATGGCCTCGTCAATTTTACCAAGGGCAACATCATATTGACCCCGCTTGTCATAATGCTACATTATGAAAAGTATCATGATAAATACAACTGAAAGCTATTAATTATAGAGAGAACTTTAGACAGATAGCCTCTGTGAACCTGAGCCAAGAAAAACAATGTCCACAATAGAGTTGACGGGGGCTCTTTCACATCACTGCATCAGTTAAGAATTAAACACAAAAATGATTAATCAAACCACTAATTTGATAACATTTCCGTGTTAATTAATAGTATAAAATAAGAGTATATATCATAGACGACGTTTATCAAGTGAATGCTTAAGTAAAAAATCAGTTCTATACCTTCCTGGGTAACTTCCAGTAGTCCTAATCGAATGTTCCATCTCAATAAGGAGTTGCTCCAATATATCAGGCTGGGAAACAAAATACACATAAAACAGTAAAATAAAGTGAAGCCAGATACAATCAAATTGCGACAGCGTGCTCAAAGGACAAAGCAGGGAAACTAACCTTGCGAGGGTTATCGTATAGAGAAGAGAGATCAGAAAATAATGAAGGGACACCCTGAGACAACCATCAAGATCTATAAGAAACATATTCTAGTTGAGCATTCAGGAACAAAGAGACTCGAGGGCAAGAAAAGATACCTTTGTCAACAGAGGTTTAATGTACTTTGCGACAGCCTCCTTAAAACTTTCATTTTGCAGAAAATCCAATGGTATCCTCTGAAAATGGGGTACAGAAAATAACTTAGTACCGGTTATCAAATTTCACTTATCAGCACCCAGAAAGTATCAGAGATAACAAAGGGTAACCGGTAAAGGATATTTAAAAGTGTACTTCACTACAGGCATTGATCCGCCTTTTCTCACCTTAACAGCGGATGACCGAGGGTACTGCTCGCTTAGAGACTGGTACAAGGCATTTAACTTCTCAATCTTGTCAGACGAATACTGTCCGCTTTCTGAATACAAACCAAAACATTTTTGGAGGCCTTCATAATATCTGAAAAGTACAGGAATGCACTTTTTACTTGTTG
Organism: Eruca vesicaria subsp. sativa; assembly: GCA_932364175.1. Classification (NCBI taxonomy): domain Eukaryota; kingdom Viridiplantae; phylum Streptophyta; class Magnoliopsida; order Brassicales; family Brassicaceae; genus Eruca; species Eruca vesicaria. The sequence continues at coordinate 9,457 of CAKOAT010112932.1, forward strand.
ACATGAGATGACAGTTCAAATATATATAGAAGCCTTTGAGAAGTACCCAAAAATAATCAACTTCTAAGCAAAATAATAATAATGAATTAGAAGTGCAAAGGAAAAAAAAAACCTGTAATTGTCAGGGTTCATGGAAAGCAGAACCCTGTAGAGTTTATTGGCTTCTGCTGGGCGACTAAGCTTCGACAAGAGAGATGCCTCTAGTTCTTTGTAGGACAACTTATCAACCTACAAACAACCACACGAGGAATATAAACAACTATATGCGTGTATCCTATGATCCACATTAGAATACAATCAGCTACCAAAACTTACTATTTTCGGCCCTTTTTTGTGCAACTCCACAAGAGCTTTTTCAAACGCACCGGACTCCTCAAGCAAGGAAACCTGGAAGAAAGATCAGTTGAGATTTCATGCAGGTACAGATATAAACCTGTACTAATGTCAAATGAGTACCAGCTACGTGGACCCTTTAACGACACGCATGGTTTTCCAGGGAAAAAGGACTAGAGAGATAACAAAGGAAGACACTTGTACATTTTTTGCTTGATACCTTGTATAAAATCATTTCAGTGTGTTCACATAGCTCGTTCTCAGGAGGATAATCATCCTCTAGGGTACCTTCAAACGCTTCCAAAATTTCAACCGCTTTAGAAGCACTGGTTTAAAACAATAAACAAAATATGTTTAGAGGTCAAGGTGAGATCTTGTTGAAAGAAAGAAAAGATAAAAGCATTTAGTGATTGGAAAGGCATATAATTCTACTGAATGTTGTTCATTAGTGTGTTATTTCCTAAAAGTCTGATGAAAGATACAACCCAACAAAGGTGTACACTATTTACTCCTTAAAATGTCCGAGACTAGAATTGCAAATCAACCAGCGCATTAACCAGCTAGCGAATAATTCAAAGAAAAAAAAAGCATTTTATTTAAATGAGTAAAGCAACGAGGTTTGAAGGATCATAACCTACTTTGAGTTTAAATGTTGGGAAACTGCAAATCCAATCCAGTTCATTCGATGATTAGGCTTTAAAGTCAAAAGCTGCTGCCTGGTCTCAACAAAACCAGATAAGTCCCGCATTTGTGCCTTGAAATAAGAAAGTATACAGTAAGATTAATTTCAGTAAGCATCTAAGAGATTCTTTTCAATCCATGTTTTTTCCATAATTACCTGCAAGAGTGAGAGGTCTCTGAGTATTTCAAGGTTATCAGGATCTATTCTAAGAGCATTTCGGTAGCATTTAATGGCTTCTCTATAGTCTCTGTCGGAACGGTACAGGAGACCAAACACATGCCAGCAAACATGGCTTTTGATGTCATTCTGCATGGAAAAATAAAATTATAAATCATATATCACCCTGAAAAATCATACAATGTCTAGAAACAAAGGGTAGAAGTTATGTTATGAATATCGAAGAGCATAATGAAACCTTGACTCCAAGCCGAACAAGCTCATATGCTTCAGTTTTGCGGTCCATGCAGTTTAGAGTCAGTCCTTTCATCGATAAGGTCTCTGAAAAACAAAAATAAGGAAAGAAACATGTCTTAAAAAGAAATAAATCAGAGATGGAAGAAATGGCAAATAATGAAGAGATGAAAGAACTCTTCAGCAGAAGCAATCTCAACGAACAAAAATAAACAATAGTAAGCATCTCTTTAACTTGGGTACATGATCATACACTACAGCCTTATACTAAGAAATGAGTTTACTTGCTATTTGCTTCATCAAGAAGAAGAATGTTAATGTTGATTGATTCTAAGACCATGATCAAGACACTCAAGCGCCTAGGAGACCAGACACATTATTTTAAATCTCAGTCGATGTAGTGAACTCCATATAGTTGCAAAGTGAGACGGCAATGAGAATTTTTATAAAATCAGAAAACAGGTAGAAGGAGATGTTTTAAGTGATGATAAAAGGAAAACTCACCTCCATGGGAAGGAAACTTTTTTAAAATGGCATCAGCTGCCTTGAGTCCTTTCTTGTACTGCTTAGTCTCATAAGATTTCTGCAACATAATATCACCCAGAATAAGCTTACTTGATATATATTCTAAAATATTTCTGAAAAGTAGATTAAGAAGAAAAAAACGAATTGTCCTAATCCATGTAAAAGTAGACATTAAGATGAAAGTGTGAGACGAAAAAGGGTATAATATTAGAAACACTAAATGATACATAAAACCTAGAGAAAGCATGTGAAAGTAGAAACTATATATATAATTATATACATGAGCTTAACAATAGAAGGTTCCCATCTGAGACAGTGAAAGATCCAAGTCAAGCCAAGACGCAATCAGGGTCATTAGAGTCTCGCAATAGCCTATAAGTCAACTTAATTGAAACAAAACAACTGTTGATACATCAAATTTAACAACACATTAGGCACCAAAACTCCAACAAGACTTTACTGCTCATGTCAGTGAATTTCTATTGACCAGACACACTTACTGTTAACTTAAATTAATTAGGGTTTAACATGACAGAGGAGGGAAGAAAAACAGAGAGAGAGAAAATAGGAACATACGACGATGAGCTTGAAGAGGTTGGCCTCTTTAGGAGGAAGCGGAGCCCCCATTATCCTGCGCAACTTTGAGAGAGCTCGCGAGGAAGAAGGAAGCAGAAGAGAGGTGCCGCACTATCCTCCGCTTCTTCAACCCTACTGCGTGCGTTGCGAAGAAGACAACTACAACTAAACCAAAATAAATTAGGGTCTGTCTTCAATCTTCTTCATTATCCTCCTAACCATGTCGGTACTTGTTTCCCGGTTTAGACTCGTCTCCTCCGGTTCGCATAAATTAATTTATCGGTTGAGAGTGTCTGTCTATCAACCCGGTAACCAACCCATATTCAACAAATGGATCTACAGCTAATTGGACCGGATCAAGCAACTTTTCTATAGGCCCATCAATTCATAGGACTCAGAGCTGCAGTCCATTCAAATTTTATTTACCCAAATAATAATATTGTCGAACCGAGCAGGCCCAAATCAATCTCAGATACAAGAACGTAGATGCCTCTATCTAAATCTTTCCCTGTGTCTTGCTATTAATTATTTTGTGCTCAAAGTTCTAGAACACACAATTTTAGGACAAAATTCATGACTAACATTCTCTCTCTCAATCAAAACACACGTCAATATTCAATATTTGCTTTAACACTCCCTTCTTTAGCCGCAAGCCCGCAAGCTCTTTTAGACTTTCGATCCCGAAATTTCAGGGTTTTTTTCTTAAATGTTACGTACTGCTAATAGTAAAACCATAGCCAGTCATGACTTCTACACGTGGTAACAGTGAGTTATGCTCATAGAAAACATAATACAATAGCTTTGGCACGTTCTGTGTCCACTTTTCTCGCTTGACTTTGGGTATGTTCGTTTGACCGTCGTGTTGTCGTTCGTCCAACGCTAATAATACAGTAAATACGTTTGTTTTTGCTCAATAAATATGTTATTTCATATTCGCTAAATCTCTTTGATCTAATCCCTTGTATGTCACTTTAGATACTGAAGCGACAAACGAAGTATATCGGAATATTTTGTCAAACTTTCCCCCCACAAAGTAACATAAACAAACTATAATTAATGGCGTTAATTAACCTACGTTAACAAGCAAATCAATATACGAAAGTCAGCTAGACTTGGCCTCGATGAAACTTACTTAAAAAAATAAAGTTGATGTATGCATGCTGATGAGGATGAAAACAAATAATTGTTACGCGCACTTATACCAATTACCGGCAGTGAAGATATAAAATCCACGTCAGCTTCAGCTATAGGATAACCACCATGATTCATAATGGATAAAAAGGACGTAAAATACCTAAGAAAATTAATGAGAGCTTATCCTCTATGAGCTTCTCTATTTTGATGTCGACAGCATAAATATCCAGTTTTTTTTTTCTTTTCCGGAACAGCAAAATAGGCAAATCATGTCTTCATAACTGAATAGGTACTTGTATACAATGTTACACAAGTTCTATTAGATCAATTTACAAAATAATGCGTTTATTCGTAAGTCCTTACTCATTGATATTGAGTCAGATTAATGCATCCTCTATCGTTTTCATTCATCCATAAAAATGTAAACGATTTGGCAAATTATTTCATGTTTCTATTATTTTGTCTTCTAATCAACGGCTCCGCGAATTTTCGTGTGACGAAAAATACAATATGAATTATTGAATGCGACCAAGGAAAAGTATGAGTTTTGAAATTTCGACAAGAACATTCACTATGTAGGTCCCAGACTCCCAGCAATGCAGTATTATTAGTCTATTCCCATCTGTGAACGTCGTTTTATCGTTTTGATTTATCAAAGAGCCACCCAACGAATCAACACTCTTCTCTTTAAGGATGCCGACGCCCTGTCGTTTTGTTCTTGTCAATCTTTCTAGTCACTCCGGACACCGTGCCGTTCGCTTCCTTCAAATCAGAGTTAAATTTAGTTTTTTGTCATGCGGCAACGCTATTCTTTTCACAACGATTATCTCAGCTATTACACCTTGGATGTTTTCTATAAAACAGATAGCTTGGATAACGTATAGTCTTAGACTCAACAGACGCAATTTAATACAAATGTATGCTTGTATAGACAAAGAACGCCAGATACTTAGCTTATAGCAAAAATACTCGAAAAAAAAACCATGCGGAAATATAGATCAACCATGAACATAAACTTTCAAACTCGGTGTGGTATTTCTACGTTCACTAAACAGTATGATACTATCTATGCCTCAATCCGTTATAACCCAAAAAATAACAATTATATATGAGAAATATACATAGGGTGGCCATAGTCATCAGATTTTAAAGAAATTAACCAGATTTATACGTTAAATATGTCTGCAGATTTATACATGTGGTGGAGTGAACGAGTTCATGCTGCTACCCCGAATATTGTATTATACAACTTTGTACAGCTAGAGCGATTGTGTACATACAAATGTGAAATGTATATATAGGATAAAGACTGAATTATTGACGTATGTACTAACCATTAATGATTTAGATTTCTTAATAACACAATGGTAGACTGGTAGTTGTATATAATGTTTTATGGAACGCGTACAGCTACAGGGAGAAAAACTTTCGCTTCGTTATGTTACACGCAGTGCCGTGCGAGCATTTCAAACTGTCCTAAGCGATTTTTTTTTTTTTGAATCACAACCCTTAGCGATTAAAAATAATATGCATCAACTTAGTTATAAAATAGTACATTAGATAAATAAATTGATGAAAAACAATTAATAGTTTATACAGTTGCTTACAAGTATAGAATATCAAAAAAAAAAATATGAAACAACCAAATTTTTTTACTTTGCTGTTTATCAACAAATACAAATGATTAGAGACCGTTTTGGTTGCTAAACCATAATTTTATATTACACTCTTGTTTTTAAAATTCTAATCATCATAAATATTCCAGTTTTTAAATATTTCATTTCTATTTTCAGTAATTGAGTTTAAGTAAATGAAACTATAAAATATGACCTTTCTTACTTTTAGAAAATTTGATGTCCTAAGCCAATGTTTCAATTTGTAACATTGAGGCACGGCTCTGGTTACACGGGTTAATCAACTTAAACAAATATCCTTTAGAAAAGAAAAAGGATCAAACACGAGAAGATATACCTGCCCAATGCCTATTATATATTGTAACCACATATTATAAAAAGGATGTCTTTAATTAGTTTCATCTTTGTTCAATCGGTGTAATGGTTAGTATTATAGCAGATTAAATAATAGATATGCAGCACATTATTTTATGGTCGACCAAAGTTGTGACACACACATGCAGACAACAAGCCGGATAAAAAAAAAGGCCAATATAAAAGCTTCTGGAGGAAAAGATAATCTAGAAGGAAAGACCCAAACATTGTTAACGTTGTTCTGTTTATTTTTATACCTCTTCTATATATTAGTTGAATTTAAAACGTTATTATGTACTTGGACTATGATTCACATGTATATTGAAACATTTTCTAGTGTTGCGTTGGTTTTGTTGTTTATAAATAAAAAATCGATCTTTAACAAAGCAAAAGGCTGTGATCCGATTAATATTTTAATATGAGAAAAAGGGTGTGATCTAAAATCTAGATCCATAAAAAGTACAACATACAGAAAGTACAGTCGTTAGTATGTAAGTGTAAAGTTTTATTTTTACTATACGTTACACACTATGAAGACAATGGAAAAAACAGAGAAAACAATTTAAAACAACGTCCAGTATCGATGTAATGTGTTTAAAAAAACAAATGTGTTAAAAAAAATTTAAAAAACAATGTAAAAGAAGTACTAGTCCGAAGGTGTATCCATCTCTCGTTTCTGGATATGTTTTCGTTTTTATGGCTGGATTACTGAATTTGATAATAGAATACCACCAAAATAAAAATAAAGTTGAAATATCACATCCTTCAACTTGTCCCAATTGATACAAAGTCTCTACCTTTACGCTCACGAGTCGCAGCCATACTCATCAGAAGCCGTTATCTTTCATTTCATTCAAAGAATAGAAATATAGAATAAAGTTTACAAATAATTCCTATTATTTTTGTCTGAAGGGAACAGACAAAACCAAAAATGACGAATAATTTATTTAGCGAAAAGCCCATAAGGAAGGATATGAATGAATCAACGAGTTGAGAGTTTCTAGAAACGCTTATCATCAAATATCTCTATAAAGCGCGACACACTCTCCTCTTCCACCTTCATCATCTTCTCTCTATCCACTCACCTTTTTTTCTCTCACTGAAACTGTTACATCTCTCACTCTTTTAATCTTCTACTCTCTTTTTTTTCTTTTCGAAAAGATCTTTGATATTAATACTTTGGTGATGGAACTCATCCCTAATCTTCCAGAAGACGTAGCTCGCGAGTGTCTCCTGCGCTCCTCCTACAAACAGTTCCCTGTTATGGCCTCCGTTTGCAGAGGCTGGAACCGTGAAGTCTCTCTCTCTCAGTTTCTCCAGCAACGAAAAGCTTCAGGACATAGCCAAGAGCTTCTTATCATGTCGCAGGCTCGTGTCGACCCGGACAGAGAACCCGGATCCGGAAAGAATTCCGCGTCGCAGGAATACCGGGTCGCTGTTCTCGAATCCGGGTCGGGTCTCTGGACAGAGCTTCCTCCGATTCCGGGTCAATCCAACGGACTGCCTCTGTTCTGTAAACTTGTTTCTATCGGGTCGGATCTCATTGTCTTGGGTGGGCTTGACCCGGTTACGTGGCAGGCCTCTGATTCGGTCTTCGTCTTCAGTTTCCTCAACTCCAAATGGCGCGAGGGAGCAACCATGCCAGGTGTCAAGAGATCATTCTTCGGATGCGCTTCGGATTCACATCGGACGGTGTTGGTTGCGGGTGGACACGACGAAGAGAAGCAAGCGCTGACGTCAGCGATGGTGTATGATTTGGGAGAAGACAATTGGACTATTTTACCGGACATGTCGCGGGAACGAGACGAGTGCAAGGCCATATTCCACGCTGGCAAATTCCACGTCATAGGTGGATACGCCACGGAGGAACAAGGGCAGTTCAGTAAATCTGCTGAATCATTTGACATGTCCACGTGGCTATGGGGTCCATTGAAAGAGGAATTTCTCGACGGCGGGGAAACTGTTAGCACTCCGATATACGCCACCACCGGCGAAAACGGAGGAGATCTGTACGCGTGCTGGCGAGGAGATATAATGGTGCTGAGAGATGACACGTGGCATAAAGTAGGGCAGATCCCTGCTGATGTGTACAATGTGGCGTACGTGGCAGTGAGGCCAGGAAAGCTGATTGTGATCGGCAACGGCAAGGCTTTGGCTGGTTACGGTGGAGCCACCGTAGGGTATAGCTGTGATTTAAGTAGCTTTCGATGGGTTAAGTTAGAAACACATGTTGGTCACGTGCAAGCTAGTTGCTTCTTGGAAGTCTAAAATATGTTAACCTCCAATCTTTCGGAGTTTAGACCTAAATCCCAACAAAAATCATAGTAGGCTTTCTTGGGTGAAAGTAATAAAATATTCTATATAAAATCAGATGATATGGTATTTATCCATTTACAGTGTTGATGTCTACTAAATTTTATGCTTTCTTACAAAAAGAATTCTACTGGAAAATTCTAATGGTACACCTACTAGTTAAGTATCTATAGTATGTAGTACCAAGTACCAACTAAGACTTGGACCAATGATGTGAGTTATGTTTTCCTTTGAGAGAGGAAATGTGATTGTGTGAAATACAGTACAGATGATTCTGATGTCAAAGAAAAAAGAAAAGAAATATAAATAATCCTAAGTAAGCTGATGGGCTGATTATATTAAGCCCATTATATTTTTATTGCAAGTCCAATAAATCACATATCTGTTGATGCTTTCAAAAGGGGCTTGGGATGGCACTGAAATCAGATACTTTTAGGTTGAGAAAATGGAAGGCTAGAATTTGAGAAAGAGATTTGAAAATTTGGATTACACCTGAGGGACAGAGTTCGAAGATAGACTGACAGATGACTTTAAAGAGAGACGCAGAGACACCCTCTGTTACAAGTAACATCTATTATTAATACCACCACTTTTTTCATCTGTATAGTTAATCCTAACCGTTGGATCTGCAGAGGGAAATAGACGCCGCTTCATTCTGCGTCACAGCTTTGTCTTTAAATCCAACGGCTGGCAGGCAGCTTTATGACACACACAAATTCAATTGAACGGAGCACACTGTTATCGCCACAAGAACTGACCTTATTTACTTTCTTCCCTAACCAAAAAAAGTCAACATGTAGGTTATCTATTCATTCACGTTCTTCTCTTACATCATTCATCAACTTGTTTTCAAGTGAAATAAATTGTTTGACACTAGTAGATGGCATTAAATAAGGTAATATGTAATTAATATTTTGCTGTAGTTAATTTTCCAAACTATGCAGCTTGTGTTTTTAGACCTCCCACTTAATTCTTTAATAAGCATCTGCTTTGTATGATGTCTTCCTTGACATAGTGTTTTGCCGCGTATGAAAAAGTTATATAATAAGAATGATATTTTCTAACGGAAGTGGAATACACGCGGTGGGATAGTTGACCCTTGAACAAGTTAATAATGAAGGGTAATGATAGAAAAAAAGTCTAGAGAGGTTAATAAAAAGATAGATTAGCCCTAACAAAAATAGTAAAAAGCAACAGCGATATCACGTGCTACCCAACATACGATTTAGTAGGCTCGTAAGACTGAAAATGAGGATTACAAACTCTGATTAGTAGTCGCGATAATCATCCTCAGTGCGGTGATTAGTGCCGTTGGGAGAAGAAAGAGGAAACAAAGGCAAAAGCTCAGGTGCTGGCTCGGCGCTGCTTCTCGGACTTGGAAGGAAGTAGAACCCTTTTTCTGCGATGGCTCTTTGCTCCTCATTGTCCGGAGGCGCGTGGTGTTCCTCACGTACTGAATGTGGGCTCACACGCGCCCAGAATGGGTCGAGGTGAGAGACTGGAGAGACGAGGAATCCTCTGTGGAAATGGCTGAATGAGTCGTTGTTGTTGTTGATCTTCAGCTCCATTTTCTTGGATGACTGACGACGCTCGTGGAGCTTGAAGGCTTGTTTCTTCGGAGTGTAAGGAAGCTTCTGCTGTGCAGCGGAAGTGCAGAGGTCAGGTGGTGGCGCTCCCGTGAGTTTTTGGACGATGTTGCGGAAATTGGAGGGGTCTGCTTGAACGAACATGGTGTTTGGGTCTGTGGCATAGCTTGGCGGCTGGTGGTTCTGGTGGCTCATGGCGGTGGAGGTTATCTATGAGGTTGAAACCTTTGGAAAGAAGAAGAGAAGAGAGGCCTCTTTTGTTTTTGTCTAGGAGACATTCGTCTGCCTGCTACCCACTTATTTAAAGAAGACCGTCTCCTTGTGTTTGTGTCATTGTGTGTTTGACCTATTTGCCAACATATTTAAATTTAGTAAATTAAAAGTAGTTTATAACATGTTTGACTTTGCACGTCTAGAAGTTTTAGATGATAGGTTGACCAAATATAAATAATCTTCTAGCTGTTAATGCTTCACTAATTTGTTAATGCTTCACTAATATATATGATTCGAACACGTATTTAAACTTTTCCAGATTGTTTGAATATTAAGGGTCAACCCCCTAAAAAAAAAAAAAAAAAAAAAAAAAAAAAAAAAA
>CAKOAT010112932.1:19699-42313 GCA_932364175.1 Eruca vesicaria subsp. sativa
ACAACTAGTATAATACAAACAGTGAAACACAATAAACATACATAAAGGTATATGTACTGCAAATAATAGTGTCTATATGTGGTTGCTGAAACGATATGTCCTTAATATGTGAAAAACTTAAGGATGTAGAATGTTAATGCTATAAATTTCCAGGTAACTTCGTAACAAAGGAATTAACGAGTGAGAATGTAATATGTAATAACAAATTAGTAGAAACTATCAGTCTATCAAATCCATAAATTATAATTTTCGAATTTTGAATCTCCAAAGAAATAAATGCTATGACAAAGAGTGCATCAGAGCCCTCTTTTTTTTTAACAAGGTTTGAGGATTCAAATTTTGAAAAGTAATAGATTAGATAAATGTAGCTGACGACTATAAAACTCGTATATCGTCAAAGTATACAAGCATTATAACTTTATAAGGTTTTTATAGTTGTAGTTTTCTGTTAAAGCTTGTGATTACTGTACTTCTTGCGTGATATTTTTTATATTGACATCAAAATGTGAAATAAAAGATGCACGTTATTAATTAGTGGAGGACAAAGAAATTGGAAGAGTCAAATGAAGTTTGAATAAGAAGAGAAAATAATTTGGCCTTTAGGTTGCGTGAAGGAAGTAGGCGGAAAGTGTCGTTACTAGGTCAAACTCGTATAGAACAGAAGAAAAAAAACAACAACAAAGACTTAGTACCCATTCTAAAGGCTCATTAAGAGCCCATCCGCCCAAAGGAAGGCCGAGGTCATGCTAAGACCAACCGCATCAGCGGTTTTTGACACGGAAACCTATAAAAAAAATATTTTTTTATTTCTTTTTCAACGAACTCGGTTCGTCAGGAAGAGGCGAGTTCATCACGAATTTATGACTATTCCGCGGGTCTCATGCCACGTGGCCGCCCGCGATTGGTTAGATTATTAATTTTTTTTTTTTTTTTTTGAAGTAAAAAAAAAAAAAAAAATTAAAAAGACTTACCTTGGAATCCGCACCCATGCGGATCGCTGATGCGGTTGGTCTAACAACTGAAAAGCGAGGGAACAAGAATATTTATTTGAACAAGAATGTGCTGGAGCTGCTAAGAGATGAAGATGAGTTTAGTCTCAATGCAAGACTGAGTATGCCCTTCTCCTAGTCAGTCGTCGAGGACGTCCAGGTCTATCTGACATTCAAAATTCAAAGAAACAAAAATCTAACAAAACTGTTGAAGTTCTATGTTAGTACTTTTTATATCAAACCAGTCAATGAAGGAAAAACTAGGGTATACTAGAGGCAACACAAACGCTATTAATAAAACATAAGAATATTGACTAAGATCGTATAATAATCATATGAATGGAAAGCAAAGTAATGTTTTTGCTTATAAACTCGGAGAGATCTTGGGAACACTAATGCAACAAGTTTTTCTTCAACTTTTTTTTTTTTTTGGAATATGGCGTCTGCTTAGGAGCATTTCTCATTTTCAGTTTGGGTGATAGTAATGTTGTTGAAGATGCAGAGACACACATGCTGCAGTGGGAATGAGAGGAAGGCCTTGTTGGAGTTGAAGAGCTATGAGAATTCAGTTGGAGGAGCTGATGCTTTCCTGGTTGGGGTGAGATTCAGTGTAGTCTTACCAGTGGATATGTGATTGTGATTAATTTGTTCGACAAGGAACTATTAAACTATAATCTTCTCCTAACTCTCTGTCTTTGTAATATCCTTTTGAAGAACTGCAAAGTCTCAACATCACTAACACATTTGTTGGGTGGTTAGACCATCTTGAAGGTGCATATATATACTCCTTCTACTGGAGCGTCACGGTGATTTGTGTCTGTGTTTGCTGGTTTTGCTCTTGTTTCTGTGTGTTTGGATCTTCTCCTCGACAAGCATGTATCAGCCTCATCGATGCTTTCATCCGCTTAACAAGAAGGGCCTTGTCCTAAAGAATCTCAAAGCAAAGCTATAAATAATATCATAGTTTCACTGGGAAAGACATGTTTTATGTTTATAATTTTCAATTGTTTTGGCAATATGCTAGCTCAATGACATTTAACTGAAATATTGGCTTCCACAAACCTTGTCTCATCTCAACTTGCAGGAAACTTAGAGATCATATAATATATATAAGAAACGACATAACGTGACTTAACAACAGATCCCCCACTGTGGTAAGTAAGAAGCATCAATGAAATAAGTTTGTTAAAGAGAGAGATCAGCAAGATCGAATGTTCTCTCGACTGCTTTGCACCATGACTCCACTTTCTTCTTCCTGGTTGCTTCTTCCATAGCCGGTCTGAATACTTTGGAGTTCTTTGACTTCTCTCCTGACTCGAATATGTCTTCTTCCTTCCAGAATCCAACTGCCAATCCAGCTGCATAGGCTGCTCCTAGTGCTGTTGTCTCTATGTCCACTGGTCTCACCACTGGAGTTCCCATCAAATCAGCCTGTCAAATGTTTTGAGGGACAACATGAGATTAATGTTAAAACTAAACTACAGTTATCATCATCATCATAATCATTACCTGAATCTGCATAAGAAGGTTGTTGGCAGTGGCGCCACCATCAACTCTAAGCAAGAACTCCCCCTTCTCGTTATTTAGGGAGCCCTTTTCACCAGCGTCTTTGTTCATAGAGTCTAATACATCTTTCACTTGGAAACACATGCTCTCCAGCACAGCCCTTGCAATGTGAGACTTGTTTGTGAACCTTGTGATTCCAATGCAGACACCACGGGCGTCTTCTCTCCACCAAGGCGCAAACAAACCGTTAAATGCTGGCACAAAGTACACTCCTCCAGTTGTTTCTACCATAGCCGCCAAATCTTCAATTTCACTGGCACTCTTGATTATCCCAAGGCTGTCTCTTAGCCACTGAACAGCAGCTCCAGCTATAGCTATCGAACCTTCGAGAGCATAGTTTGTCTTTGCTTGAGGCCCAAGCTTGTAAGAGAGTGTGGTTAGAAGTCCATGTCCTGACTTGATGGGCACTTCTCCTGTGTTGAGAAGAATGAAAGCGCCAGTGCCGTAAGTACTCTTAGCCTCACCTTTTTTGCAAGCTTGTCCTAACATTGCAGCGTGTTGGTCGCCAAGACATCCAGCAATCTTGATGCCAGGAATGGGCCAGCCTTTGCATATTTCTCCAATGACCTCGGAGTTGCTTACAATCTTGGGCAAGATTTCAGCGGGAATGCCTAGAGTTTTAAGAGTGTCCTCGTCCCAGTTCAAGGTTTTGAGGTTCATGAGCATCGTACGAGAAGCATTTGTTACATCAGTGACGTGTAGCCCGCCATTGGCACCGCCGGTCATGTTCCAGATCAACCATGTGTCGATGGTGCCAAAGATGGCATCTCCTTTCTTGATAGCATCTTTAACAGCATCAACATTCTCCATTAGCCAGAGAAGCTTCATGGCAGAGAAGTATGTGCTTATGGGCAAGCCACATGACTCAACAAAATGAGATCTTCCTCCTGATAGTTCCTTCTCTAGTCTCCTGTGAATATCATCCAAAACAAAATTCATCAGAAACCAACTCTCTAAAAACAGAGGATATTTTAGGAAAAACCATTCAAGAAGAGCAAAACAAGAAAGAGAGATTATGCATGTAATGGACCTGCAGATGGAACTGGTGCGAGCATCCATCCAGACGATAGCTTTGTGGAGAGGAAGTCCAGTGGATTTGCTCCAAACGATGGTCGTCTCTCTTTGATCCGTAAGCCCAATGGCCTTTAAGCCACCATCTACATTATGTCCATCGGCTGTAGCTTTGTCAATAGCCTTTGCAATGCACACTTTCACACTTTCCAATATCTCCATTGGATCGTGTTCCACCCATCTTCATTCCAAAAATCACACAGTAAATAAGTATTTATATAAATGTATTCATCATATCTACTTAACAAAGATTACGAAATATTACAGATCATCGAACATAGAAGAAAAATCTCACCTACTTCTCACAGTAATCACATATAATCAATTAAAAATATATATAACAAAAAAGGGTCAACAAGTAGGTGAAAATACAGAGATCCAGAGAGAGAGGGATTACCCAGCTTCAGGATAGAACTGAGTGAACTCGACTTGATGAGATGCAACGGCACGAGCATCATGATCATAAATTATGAATCTGGTGCTGGTGGTTCCTTGATCTATTGATCCAATGAAACCTTTCTCTCCTGCCATTTTTTGTTTTTGTTTTTGTTATTCTCTTTCTCTCTCAATTAATGAGGAAGAAGATTGAAAATAATAAAGAGTGATTGAAGATAGGATATAACGTGGGAATATGGGGGGGGGGGGGGGATATATATAGAAAGCTGAATGAGAGTCAGAGATATTGTTGGAAAGTTCACCCCTTCTTTTTTATCCGTTTACTCCAGCCGATGATATGATGTATTCATTATCGTTTCTATTGGTTGAAGGTCAATTATTATGAGATCATCTTTCTTAAATTCAGCTCCATCTTTCACGTGCTCTTCACGGATTGGAAGACTTTCTAACCGTCCCTATCGTTGACTTTGAAAAACTCTTATGTCTGTTCACAAATCTGGTTTTCAGAGTTGTTTTCTTTGAAACTTATCCAAAATTCAGACTATTTTTTTTTTATTTTACCAATAACTATATGCTATTTATAAACCTTAAAATATATATACAAACTTTAGATTTCTTAATCTTTATATTAAATAATCTTAGCTAAAGTTTTCTCATTTAGAAGATATCGATTATTAGTGGGGTTTATCTACTACTTATATTTAATTGCTGCTATGTAAAGGAATATACGAAAATTTGGTGAGCTGGTTTACCAATAAATATATTTAGCTAATTGTAAATTGCGATATCGACCGTAAATATATATGGGGGATTTACTATCAGAATATATGCAGTTGTAACACACTGAGATGGCTATATATACTGCTTTGTCTAGCATTCACATATCTTTTGCAACCAATAAGACCTGATTCAAAACACTTCTCACAGCATTAACCTATGAAAGACTCATCTTTATATACTCAAAGAAAGCAAGAATGAATATAGCTATATTATTAATCTATCGGAGCCCTAACTATCTCTTGACATTAAATGTTTTTATTTATGACAATTTAAGTCACTTGATCACATATATGTGCATTGCGTCAAAGAATATAAACCAAAAACAACATGGTTCATATAAGATCTCCTAAAGCAATTTCATATAAGGTTCAAACCCTTTCTTTTTTTTTCAAAAAAGTCTCAAACACTTTGTCAAAAACTAACTACCTAAATTTACTACGTTGTAGAAATGTAGCTAACAGAATAATATTCAATACTTTAAAGTTTCTTTATAAAATATTGAAATTCATAAGCTTTTTTTGCTAAGAAGAACTTCCTTAGACGGTAGCGTAAATAATAAATGGTAAGCTTGGGGATTACGAAATCATCATTTAATGCATATATCCAAATTTGGCATGGTTCACAATGCAACAACATCTTCTATTCCTTCCACATCTCATCATCACTTTGCATTCTCCCTAGCTTTTCTGTCTTCGCTCTCTCCATGTACGCCGCTTCTTTTCGCGGTCTCGCCGCTGGCGTCGCTTTCATCGTCACTGCGTCTGGTGGCGCTGTTTTATCGCTTGTCTCCAGCCACAAAGACATGCAGTCCGATTGTGGAGTCGCTAAAGCGTAAGATTGGTGATCCTACCGCCTCCGTACCGTCTCGATCCGTCCAAGAATCGGCTCTGAGTGGAGCCAGCTTGTCAAATCCGCTCGATATTCTCGTCATAGGCGGTGGAGCCACCGGTTCTGGTGTCGCTCTAGACGCCGCCACCCGTGGCCTCCGTGTTGGTCTCGTCGAACGAGATGACTTCTCCTCCGGAACCTCTTCTCGATCAACAAAACTTATTCATGGAGGTAACCATAATCTTAAACTTCACGCAATTCAGACAAGAAGCATGAAAGCAGTTACTTGGTTGAATGAGTGTTAGGTTTTTTTTTTTTTACTACAGAACATATTAAGTAATTAATGGTCTCAATATATATGAATAATTAGGGGTTCGTTACTTGGAGAAAGCTGTATTCAATCTTGATTACGGACAGCTTCGGCTTGTGTTTCACGCCCTCGAGGAGCGTAAACAGCTGATCGATAACGCGCCCCATCTCTGCCACGCACTCCCCTGCATGACACCTTGTTTCAGCTGGTTCGAAGTTGGCTACTTTTGGATGGGACTGAAAATGTACGACTTGGTGGCTGGACCAAGACTCTTGCACCTCTCCAGATATTACTCCGCAAAACAGTCTGCTGAGCTCTTCCCAACCCTCGCTAGGAAAGGGAAAGACAAGACTACTTTGACAGGCACTGTTGTGTATTACGATGGGCAGATGAATGATTCGCGTGTCAATGTTGGTTTGGCATGTACCGCTGCTTTAGCTGGTGCTTCAGTTCTAAACCATGCAGAGGTTGTGTCTCTTATTAGGCATGATGTTACTCAGAGAGTGATTGGTGCACGTATTCGTAACAATCTCTCAGGTACCTTACAAATCAATTCTGTTTGAATATTTAGTATATAATTAACAGATGATCACATTCACATGCTTTGTTTTCGTATATGACTAGGCAAAGAGTTTGACACCTACGCGAAGGTGGTTGTTAATGCGGCTGGACCCTTCTGTGATTCGGTTAGGAAGATGGCTGATGGCAAGTCGAAGCCTATGATATGCCCAAGCAGTGGCGTACACATTGTGTTGCCAGACTACTATTCTCCTCAAGGGATGGGACTGATAGTCCCCAAGACTAAGGATGGTCGCGTTGTGTTTATGTTACCTTGGTTGGGGAAAACAGTAGCAGGCACTACAGACTCTCCCACTTCTATCACTTCTCTTCCAAAACCTCATGAAGATGAGATTCAATTCATACTTGACACACTCACCGGCTATCTTAACATCAATGTATACGTTAAACCTAAACCTCTTTTTGTCTTTTCTTTTTACTAAAAGATGATTTAGTTGCTGATCTTCATAAAAAAATTTACTAGGTTCGACGTACCGATGTTCTCTCGGCTTGGAGTGGTATTCGTCCATTGGCCATGGACCCAACAGCAAAAAACACAGAAAATATGTCAAGAGACCACATTGTTCTCGAGGATTGTCCTGGTCTGGTTACAATTACAGGCGGTAAATGGACAACGTACCGAAGGTACAAAAATAGAAGGGAGTTGAATTTTTATAAACTAATAGTCAAAGTTTGTGTTAGTAAAATGCTAATAGAGTGATATTATTTCAGCATGGCAGAAGATGCGGTGAACGCAGCAATAAAATCTGGAAAGCTGAAACCTAGCAACGATTGCGTAACGCAGAAGCTACAGCTTGTGGGTTCTTACGGATGGGACCCATCTTCCTTCGCAGCTCTAGCGCAGCAATACGTGCGCGTGAAGAAAACACACGGTGGTAAAATGGTTCCGGGGACAATGGACACAGCTGCTGCAAAGCATTTGTCACATGCATATGGTTCAATGGCTGACCGAGTAGCCACCATTGCTCAGGAAGAGGGTCTTGGGAAGAGGCTAGCACACGGTCATCCGTTCCTTGAAGCAGAAGTTGCTTACTGTGCAAGAAACGAGTACTGTGAGTCAGCAGTGGATTTCATAGCCAGGAGGTGTAGGATAGCCTTTTTAGATACAAATGCAGCGGAGCAGGCTTTGAAACGTGTGGTGGAGATATTAGCGAGTGAACACAAGTGGGGCAAGTCGAGGCAGAAGCAGGAGTTGAGGATGGCCACAGAGTTTCTTCAAACTTTCAAGTCTTCCGATAAAATACACTTACTACAACAAGAGGCCTAACTAGTAGTTCCTTACTAGCTAACTCATGAGATTTAGATATTTTTAGCTTTTATTTTTCCTTTAATTAGCTGGATATTGCATTCCCTGAGATTGAGTGAGAGTAATGACTCGAGAGTCGAGACCACAATATTCTTTGAATCTTCTTAGATATTCTTTTACTCAGTTGATCCAATTCTCCCAGTCATTGTTTTTAACGTGAGCTTGAACCAGATTATAGTCTCAGATTACTAGAAAACATCCGTTTGATTTTTGAAAAAGACATTGTCACCTTAAATGACATGTCAGGCACATGAACGAAAAAGATTAATGTTACGTACGTTACGATTCCTTGATTTTGTAACGTCTAGCCTGCAGAAAGGGACAAGAGGACGAAGATATATATCTTATATGGGCATGGTTAGCATGTGTGGTCCACTGCGACACTGCATGGTTACTGTCAATCAATTAAAATAATCATACTATAAGATTGTTTGAGCTCAATCCATGTCAACTTTAGAGAGCTATCACAGCGAGAAATAAACTTATATATCCAGTGTTCGTCAGTAAGGAAAATCGTATGAGATGTAGAGGTGGAGCCAGGTCAGATGGAGAAGATGAGAGTAATGACTAGACTTACTTTTATTACAGTGGTTTGAAAATGAGAGAGATAAGAAAAAGGGAATGTGATCTTGTTAGATCTAACGGCTACAAGCGTATCACTACACATACATCAACGGCAAGGATGGTAGACATTTCGTGAGTTTACTACGCCACGTGGATGTGACGTGTTTATCAATCTTATCCGCAGTGTAAATAATTATTTTTCCAGTGACTAAAGCGTTAGAATATGGCCGTTGGATGGGCTGAAGGTTAAAATTTGAACGGTTCATATAAGCAGGTGTACAGTAATAAAAGTGCAGATGAGCGTAGATAATAATAAGTTTCATTCAAAGAGAATTCTGTCTTATAAAACGACACGACATATCACCGATTGGCTTCACTTCATTTCTTTCTCTCTCGAAGCATCAAAAGTCTCTCTCTCTCTCTCTCTCTCTTGTACATTACAGACAGTGTTTTAGGAGGAAATATAGATGATGATGGCGAAGGCTTTGTTACCGGAGGTTTGGACGGAGATTCTGGTGCCGGTGTGCGCGGTGGTGGGAATAGCCTTCTCGCTGTTCCAGTGGTATATAGTCTCATGCGTGAGACTAACCGCCGATCGTGACGCGTCAGAAGAAGAGGAGAAGAATGGAAATGGGGAATATCTGATAGAGGAAGAGGAAGGTGTTAATGATCAGAGCGTCGTCGCCAAGTGTGCTGAGATCCAGACAGCTATTTCCGAAGGTGATGTTAGAGACACCTCCTCTTGTCTTCTTAGATGGTATAAAACAGAGTAATAGACAGAGAAAAATCGAGACTTTTTTTTCCCTTTATTATGACTTTTGGGTTTGAATCTGCCAGAAAGAGTGTGATCTTTAGTTATTTAATTTTGGTGCTTCGGTGTGTCGCACGTTATTTATTTAAGAGCTTCTTGGTTTGAAAATATGTTTTGGAATTTTTGAACCTTTTTTGCTTGTCTTTAACTAGCCTTAAGCTGACTATTAGTCAAAGTAAGTCGTTGTCTTTGTTAAATACTCTTGTCCTGTGTGTGATTGAACAGGTGCAACCTCATTTCTCTTCACCGAGTACAAATACGTTGGCGTCTTCATGGTTCTCTTTGCCGCCATTATCTTTCTCTTCCTCGGCTCCGTCCAAGGTTTCAGCACCAAGACCCAGCCTTGCACTTACGACAAGACAAGGACATGCAAGCCTGCTCTCGCTACTGCTCTCTTCAGCACTATCTCCTTCGTGCTCGGTGCAGTGACTTCTGTCCTCTCTGGTTTTCTTGGCATGAAGATTGCTACTTATGCCAATGCTAGAACCACTCTGGAAGCAAGGAGGGGCGTTGGAAAAGCCTTCATCGTTGCATTTAGGTCTGGCGCTGTCATGGGTTTCCTTCTCGCTGCAAACGGTCTCTTGGTGCTTTACATTACTATCAATCTCTTCAAGATTTACTACGGTGATGACTGGGAAGGCCTTTTTGAGTCAATCACCGGTTATGGTCTTGGTGGATCTTCCATGGCGCTCTTTGGTAGAGTTGGTGGTGGAATCTACACTAAGGCTGCTGATGTTGGTGCTGACCTTGTCGGTAAAGTAGAAAGGAATATTCCCGAAGATGATCCAAGAAACCCTGCTGTAAGCTTTTTTTAACACCATTCCTTATCTTAGTTTTTTTTTTTCTTTACCTGAGAAGTTGACTTATTAAAGTTTTGGTTGTTATGTTTCAGGTTATTGCTGATAATGTGGGTGACAATGTTGGTGACATTGCTGGGATGGGCTCTGATCTCTTTGGATCATACGCTGAATCATCTTGTGCTGCACTTGTTGTTGCTTCCATCTCTTCCTTTGGAATCAACCATGACTTCACTGCCATGTTGTTCCCGTTGCTCATCAGTTCAGTGGGGATTTTGGTTTGTTTGATCACAACCCTCTATGCGACCGACATCTCTGAGATTAAGGCAGTGAAGGAGATCGAACCTGCACTGAAAAACCAGCTCATTATTTCAACCGTTATCATGACTGTTGGAATAACTCTAGTGTCATGGATTGGGTTACCATCTTCCTTCACCATCTTCAACTTTGGGACACAGAAAGTTGTGAAAAACTGGTAAGATCCTTTTGATTGGTTGCACTGGCTGTTTTTTGTTGTTGTTGTGCGTTACTTAAATTTCGTGTATGCAGGGAGCTATTCCTGTGTGTTGCTATTGGTCTCTGGGCTGGACTCATTATCGGCTTTGTTACTGAATACTACACAAGCAACGCATACAGGTAAAGAAACTAGTTTCGCCCAATATCGAGTGTCACTTCTCTTTCTGTGTGGCTTCTTTTATGACCAATTAATGCCTGTGTGTGCTTTGCAGCCCTGTGCAAGACGTGGCAGATTCATGCAGGACTGGAGCAGCAACCAACGTTATATTCGGACTTGCTCTTGGATACAAATCGGTCATAATTCCAATCTTTGCGATTGCTGTCAGTATATTTGTTAGCTTCAGCTTTGCTGCGATGTACGGTGTGGCTGTTGCTGCTCTTGGGATGCTCAGTACCATTGCAACTGGTTTGGCGATTGATGCTTATGGTCCAATCAGTGACAATGCTGGAGGCATTGCTGAGATGGCTGGAATGAGCCATCGCATCCGAGAAAGAACCGACGCTCTTGATGCTGCTGGAAACACCACTGCTGCTATTGGAAAGGTATATCATAGTCTCTTTTTTTTGTCAGTTTTATACAAAGAAACCACTATTGTGCTCAAACTTTTGGTTTGCTATGTACTATACGACAGGGATTTGCGATTGGTTCTGCTGCTCTTGTGTCGTTGGCTCTGTTTGGTGCATTTGTGAGCCGAGCAGGAATACAGACGGTGGATGTGTTGACCCCAAAGGTCGTGATAGGGTTGCTTGTTGGAGCAATGCTTCCTTATTGGTTCTCTGCAATGACGATGAAGAGTGTGGGAAGTGCAGCTCTGAAGATGGTGGAAGAAGTGAGGAGGCAGTTCAACACCATCCCGGGACTCATGGAAGGTACTGCGAAACCAGACTATGCAACTTGCGTCAAGATCTCAACGGATGCTTCCATCAAGGAAATGATTCCTCCTGGTTGCCTTGTCATGCTGACTCCTCTCATTGTCGGTTTCTTCTTCGGCGTTGAGACCCTCTCTGGTGTCCTCGCTGGCTCCCTTATCTCCGGAGTTCAGGTAATAAATCTTAAGAACCATTAAATAGTCCCAGAGTTTTTCATGCACTTTCACTGAGATTGCTGGATTGTTAATAAACAGATTGCGATATCAGCATCTAATACTGGTGGAGCCTGGGACAATGCCAAGAAGTACATTGAGGTAAGCAAGCTTTTTATGTGTGTGAGAGAGAGTTTATATGGTGAAAAAATATCAGAAGAGAGAGCATTGAGGATTGTTAAATGATGAGTGCAGGCCGGTGCATCAGAGCACGCGAGGAGCTTAGGACCAAAAGGGTCAGAGCCACACAAGGCAGCAGTGATAGGTGACACAATAGGAGACCCGTTGAAGGATACATCAGGACCGTCGCTTAACATATTGATAAAGCTAATGGCTGTTGAGTCTCTCGTCTTTGCTCCCTTCTTTGCTACACATGGAGGTTTCCTCTTCAAGATCTTCTCGTGAAGTAGAAGGCTAACTTATGTATAAAAAAGCATGCTTACTCTTTTACATCTTTTTGTTTTCGGTGGCGGTGGTGGTTTACTTTTTGTTTAATGGTTTCATTAAGAAAACTGAAAATGATTTTATATATTAAAACAGAAGTCACAACCTAGATTCATGTGTGATTTTTTTAAAAATGGACTATTCCTTAAGAAAATTATGAATTATGAAGATTATCAAATGTTTCATAATTTAATGATAATATCTTTAAATATCTTTATTTTTTTATTTGAAATACAAATGAAATAAATTCAACAAAATCTTTTTGACATCTTTTTAAATTATATTTCCACAATATCCCATATATTTATCTTTTATTCGAAATACAAATGTTTTTGTTTAAGATATTAAAATTTATCTAGATAGCATTATATATTCCTAAATCCTAAATAAAAAACTATATATTAGAGTATAACCCACACAATTTTTTTATTTTTATAAATATAACACTTTGATAGTATTATAAAAAATTAAATATATGATTTAAATTTAATGTTATATATTATATAACACAATAATTTAGTTGTTTAAATTTTTTATTCTTCATTATTAATATATAGTAATTTTTTTTATATATTTTAATTTATATTCTTATTGATTGTTATTGCTAAATAATATATTTTTGAGTTTGATACATAAATTATAATTTAAAATAATTAAATTATAATCTTCTTTAATATAGAGTTTTAATTTCTGGAATTTGTATACAATACATTTTAAAATTTATTTAGATACACTGTAGATAAATATTTGTTAGTGATAATTTATATTGTTTTGTTGTGTTTAAAAATGATACTTTAATATCTATTATTTTAGTATTTTGCACGATTTTATAAATAACTATATTATTATTTATTGATAATTTTTTTTATAAATTATAAATAAAAAGCAAACCCGCACGGTTGGCGGATCGAGATCTAGTGTGTATTAAGGCAGACAAAGAAAAGACAGAAAAAATGCTAAGAATCGAGAATCAAAAGTTGGATATTTCGTTGAAATGACCAACCATCAGACACAAGTTATAAATTGAACATGTTTGATTGTTGAAATAACGAATAAGAAAAAAGAAACTAGAACAATCTCATCTTATTAAACCATTGCATATAAGTATTATTATAAGGTTTGGATCCTTACATGTATAGTCATCATGTGTTATTGTATATATATATAATTTAAAATAAAAGCAAATAAGATCTTTATTGTTGTTTGGTGTGTTCGGAGACCATGCGGCGGTTCCTTCCTCTCACTGCAACGGGTGGAGACTTGTAACATTTTGTACGACAAGCTGCACATTCTGACGCTGGTGATGAGCGCTGGCAGTGGGGACGGCAGATCTTACTGCATTCTATTTCAGTTTTTGCTTCACCTTCTATGGCCAATACGACTAGTATCATAACTATCCACACCATGCTCATTACCTTACTCATTTTCTTCTTCTTCTTCTTTAGGCTATGAATGAGAATATGAGATACTTACGATGCAACGGTTTCTATATGTTTGTGAATGAGTTACTCGTGATGCCAACAGTCTCTATTTATAGTTTCGAGATTGTAGTGAATACATTGTCTTTCAATTACTTTTTAGTCAAAATTTAACAGTAAACCAAAAAGGAACGTATTTAGTCAAAATTCTTGGTCAAAACTCAAAAGTATTTATGTGTATTAGTCAAAGTTTTAATTGTTGCCATGCTTGGACTCAGTTAGTAACTTGTAAGGTATTAATACATTCAGATTCAGTTGCCATTACATCGGTTCTATTAACTTTGAACTCTTGTTCAAAAGTATATGAGTATTAGTCAAAGTTTTAAATATTTTTACCTTTTACCTGTTTAAATTTTCCGTATGGACATATATCTTTAAAATTTAGACTGTTTATATATCTTAAAAATTTAGACTGTTTATCATCCATCTCTAGCATGGAAATTAAGTGACAGCTTAATTGTCATGGAAATGAAAAAAAGTTATGATGGCTGCAGGAAGAAACAAAAATCTAGTGCAAGTTTGTAATATTGTTGGGTTCGATTTCAAAACACACACTATAACATTTGTCACCTTTCACATATGAATATGTCAGTGACAACTAGATCATAAAAAAACTTGCAAAAGGGATTCTTGAAACAAGATGAAGGAACACAGATTATATCTCTCCTCTGTATCCACCAGAACCAAAATAGTCTTTTCTAGAGTTAGAAATTGCCACACTCTTCTGCTGCTCCAGTTTTGGACAGTCTCTAATACGATGTCCCAGACCTCCACAGTAAGCACAACCCTTGACACCACTTGCATTAGCAATGTTCTCTGCTTCCTCCATCGGATCATTCAGCTCAGCAAGTACAGGCGGAATCCTCTGTTTAGCTTCTTGCAACAAGTGTTTCAGATCAAGCAGCGTGGTCTCGCTTTGGTTCTTGTTTATAAACGTTGTTGCTATCCCAGTTTTCCCACACCGACCTGTTCTTCCTATCCTATGCACATAGTTCTCAATCTCCGCAGGCATGTCGTAGTTTATAACGTGTTGTATATCCGGGAAGTCAAGACCCTTGGAAGCAACATCTGTGGCGACCAGGACGTCTTTCTTACCAGCTTTGAACGAAGAGATTGCGTATTCTCTATCCTCCTGATCTTTTCCTCCATGAATCGCGACTGCTTCTACTCCTTTCAGTAACAAGTACTCGTGAATATCATCAACATCAGCTTTGTTCTCACAGAAAATTAAAACCGGTGGTGAGGTTTTCTGCAGGCACTCGAGGAGGTAAACAATCTTTGCTTCTTGTTTGACGTACTCAACCTCCTGGATGACATCGAGATTCGCAGCTCCGGCTCTTCCTACGTTAACAGTCACAGGTTTCACCAGAGCACTTCTGGCAAAGATCTGAATTTTGGTAGGCATTGTGGCAGAGAAGAGAAGTGTTTGACGCTGGGACTTAAAATGGTCAAAGACTTCCCTGATGTCATCTTCGAAACCCAAATCAACCAACCTATCTGCCTCATCCAGCGTTAGGTACCTATATCAGCGAAAAAAGAGAGGGTAAACATCATCGTCAACATGTCCAACTAACAACATGCAAATTTGAGATCCCAAATGTGAAGAAGATACATGGCACAGCCTTAAGACTCCAAAGAGAAGAAGGATGCATTCAGAAAGAAACATGAGCACTGAAAGTTTGTTCAGAGTAAAGAAACCATATCAAATCACACACAGTCAAGTGCTGACAGAACAGAACCAAGACAATCCTATTGATCTCTAGCATTTAAATAAAAAGATACTACCACGAACCTAGACTAGTGCATAACTCAAACATGAGAAAATAAGAAGGAACAACGCAGTCAAGGCATAAGTGAAAAACATATTTCCAGAAGGTGTTACCTGCAGGCATCTAAGTTCATCTTTTTCTTGGCGAGTAAATCCTTCAGCCTCCCAGGGGTAGCAACAACGATGTGAACACCTCTCTTGACAACATCCAACTGGGATCTCATATCCACACCACCAATGCAAAGCAAAGACCTCAAAGGCGGGTAACCAGCCTGGACCAAAGGAGCCACAAACTGTTCAACAACATCATAAGTCTGCCTAGCAAGCTCTCTGGAGGGGCAAACAATAAGGCCAATGGGACCTTCTCCGGGACCAATAGGCATCATCTTCTCCTCCTGGAGAGCAATCATGATCATAGGAAGCACGAAAACCATAGTCTTCCCAGAACCAGTAAAGGCAATCCCAATCATATCTCTCCCAGACAAAATAACAGGAAGACCCTGAACTTGGATAGGAGTAGGCTGCACAATGCCTTTCTCCTTGAGAGTATCCAAAATAGGAGGCTTAAACTTCATATCCTTGAAGTTCTTAATAGGAGGAGGAATGTCTTCACCGCTAACAATGATATGCCATTGCTTCCTAATCAGATCCATCTGTTTCCTAGACATCTTCCTAATATGCAAAGGAGGTTTCCAACCTGTTAAGAGAGGCTCTGTGTAAGTGATACCTTTGGCTAACTCGCGAACAGACATGAGAGTCTTCTTATCAGATAAGTGCTCCATCATCTCCTTCTCTTGTAGTATGATTTGCTCCGTAGCACTCACTTCGGGTACGTCTCGCTTGAGCTGAGTCGCTTGAACGAGCAAGCTGGGTTTGGATTCGGCGAGCTTCTCCTTCTCGGCGGCGTCTTCCTCCAGCTCCGCCACTTTCCCCTTCCGTTGGAGAATCTTCTGCTCTTCCATGGCTCTACGCTTCGCCACAGGAATATACTCCACGTAATCATCGTCTATTTCCATGATTTCGAAAATCCACAGCGCTTCCTCTTTCAATAGGATGGAAACGAAAAACCTAATCAAGCAGCAGAGTAGATCTCTCTCTCGAAACGAAAACAGATATAATAGTCGGGAAACTAACCGACCCGGGGTTTCGCCAATCGGGTTAAGACGGCGTCGATATCTTATATTGGGCTGTTAAAGGGCCTCTTATTTGAGTTTATACGGGCCATTAATGTGTATCAATTTAAGTTCAATAATAAATAGAAATGGGCCTAAGATACTTTGTAGTCGCTGAGTCCTTCCCCATCCTCTCTAGCACAACTCCTTGTTCATCTTTTCACTCTGACCATCTTCCGAAGAATTGGTTTGGTTGGTGGTGTGATTCATCACGTTTGAGGATCCTGTTTGGATTGTATTTCCTGATTTACACTACCGCTCACTTGCTTTCGTTTCAAGACGTGAGTTTTCTCCTTTTTTTTTTTTTTGAGAATTATAGTTGTTGATCCCTGATCTAATAGAGACTTTTACCTTCGATTACTCTGGATTCACATTTTCTCTAGACGTGAGTTTTCTCAAATCATTTATCTAGACGATTTGATTGATTGTTTCCAAGTCTAAACTCCCATTTTTGTTTCTGAAAACAATTTCCTTGTTTGGTGTTGAAGTTTCAGGAGGAGACAAAATATCTATATCTGTACTTTTTAATCTATCCGTAGAGTGAATGGCAAACACAGCGTGTTTTATAATAGTGGGTCGGAATGATATTCCCATATATGAAGCTGAAGTTGGTTCTGCGGCCAAAGTAGTACACTCTTCTTTCTTTCTTTCTTGATTCATTTAGACATTCATAGGATCAAATATATGATTATATCATTGTTGTTGTTCATTTGGCTGGTGGGTGATATGAAAAGTTTTGATATATACAGTTGTTTAAAATTCTGTCTACTTTGTTCTCTGTTGTTTGGCAGAGAGAAGATGCTGCTCAGTTGCACCAGTTTATACTACACGCTGCTTTAGATGTTGTCCAAGACCTTGCTTGGACTACTAGTGCTATGTAAGTAAAGTAAAGTAAAGTCCCTTCCTTTCCTTTCCTTTTGATATATTTCTTTATTATAATAAGCAAGGCTTCATCTCATAATCATATATTAATTTAACTCTTCTTCAGGTTCTTGAAGTCAGTTGACAGGTTTAACGATCTGGTTGTGTCCGTCTACGTTACCGCTGGCCATATCCTTTCTTTTCTTCTTCCTGTAACTTTAAAATTAAACTCTTTTTAAATCCAAGTGCAAATTATCATTTCCTTCTTCTGATTCTCATTCATCTAAATCCATTTTCATATTGGTACGCTGGTTTTTTGTGGTTAACAGACTCATCTCAAAAATGTTACATCTTTTGTTGTGTCTTCCTTGATTAATTTATCGCACATACTCGACTCATGCTCCTTCATGATTCACGCAATGAAGACGGCATCAAGAGCTTCTTCCAGGAGGTGCACGAGCTTTATATAAAGGTTAGCTCTTCTTTGATTTGATCTGATCTGATTCGATTGCACCGTAGTAACACTGTAACGACATATTATTGTCAGCAAAGTCATCATGGAAATCGTTCGTTTTTGTTTATGCAGATTCTTCTGAACCCCTTGTATCTGCCCGGTTCTCGTGTCACATCGACACATTTTGACACCAAGGTACGTGCACTTGCAAGAAAGTATCTCTAGGCAAGACTGAAGAGATTCTGTCTTTGCGTTTGTTTGCTGGATGTCCAAAGCCCAGAGTTCCACTCAAATTGTTTGTTTTTGTGTGTTATGTCAAGTGCTAGATCTCTGTCCTGTATTTCCACTCCCAAACAAGATTTAGATTCCTTGTTTTGTAAGAAAAAATGATCGAATTCAGTCCAAACCCATAATCTCATTTTTTGGTTGTTATCAAGTCTCTCTCCTCCCAGAGTTGGTACTAAACACAGATTAGAAAGAATGAAAAACTTTACTTGGAATTGAATCCATTGGAGAACAACGCAAAATAGTAATAAATGTCTTTGTTAAATAAAGGATTGAAATGCAACGCCTAACCTTTAAAAGCCTTTGTGAAACTTTTGTTCAACAAATGCTAATCGCCAATCAATAAGATGTGTTAATTGCTGCAATTTGGTTTAATAAAGGAGGCCAGGCCACGTGTGAAGTACAAGTTTACCTCTCTCTCTCTTTCCTTGCAAAACTATCTCTTCTCTCGCTCGCCGACGAGACAGGAAGAACGACCATTGTTGACTCTTTACCAGAGATTCAGCAGTTTTGATTTTTATTTTTGAACAATCTCTCTCTCCATTTCTTCGTAAGAAAAAAAGAAGAAGAAAGTCTCGTCCTCTTTTGTAAGTTCATCTTGGTTCTCTCTAATCGATTTCAAGAGAGAGTTGAGCTAACATCATCAGATCTTGGGGAAATGGAAAGCAGTTACTCTGTCATTTCCAAAAACTCTTACGTCGAGTTACAGAAACAGACCAAACCTTCTACCAAGTTGCTTCCTTCCGATGAAGAAACCTTCGTCAACGATTTCGACGATGATACCCGTAGCCTTGTCGTGGGCGATGAAGAAGCCGATGATCTAGAAGACTTCGATATCTCTAATTACCCACTCGTCAATGCCAAATCCAATCAAAACGGATCTGGGATCTACGGCGCCGTTTTCAACCTCACCACATCCATCATCGGCGCCGGGATCATGGCATTACCCGCCACCATGAAAGTCCTCGGCTTGGTTCTAGGTTTTGTTCTAATCATCCTCATGGCCATTTTGTCAGAGATTAGCGTCGAGCTTTTGATTAGATTCTCAGTTCTTTACAAGTCGAGATCTTACGGCGAGGTTGTGCAGTTCGCGATGGGGAAAACCGCTAGGGTTTTGTCTGAGATTTGCATCATCGTCAACAACGGCGGCGTTCTCGTTGTTTACCTTATCATCATGGGTGACGTCATGTCTGGTTCTCTTCATCACATTGGTGTTTTGGATCAGTGGTTAGGGAATGGCTTCTGGGATCACCGTAAAGTTTTGATTTTGTTTGTTATGCTTGTCTTCTTGGCTCCTCTCTGTGCTTTGAACAAGATTGATTCCTTGAGCGTTACTTCTGCTGCTTCCGTTGCTCTCGCTGTTGTCTTTGTTGTTGTCTGTTTCGCTGTGGCTACGATTAAGCTTATTGAAGGAACTATTGATACTCCGAGGATGAGTCCTGATTTTAGTTCCAAAGAAGCCATTTTGGATCTTCTCGTGGTGATTCCCATCATGTCAAACGCTTATGTTTGTCATTTCAATGTTCAGCCCATCTATAACGAGCTCGAAGGTCGATCTCCTCATAAGATGAACAAAGTTGGGAGAATCACGACAGCTATTTGTGTTGTTGTCTATGCTTCAACTGCTATTTCAGGTTATCTTCTCTTCGGTTTGGCCACCGAAGCTGATATATTGACCAACTTTGATCAAGATCTCGGCATCCGTTTCAGCTCTGCTGTGAATTACATTGTCAGAATTGGATACATTCTCCATCTTGTTCTCGTCTTTCCCGTGATTCATTTCTCCTTGAGAGAAACTGTCAATACCTTGTTGTTTGAAGGCTCGCCTCCTCTGTCTGAAAGCAAAAAGAGATCTTTGGGGCTCACATTGATCTTGTTGGCTCTTATTTACATCGGCTCGACCATGATCCCAAATATATGGACTGCTTTCAAA
Source organism: Eruca vesicaria subsp. sativa (assembly GCA_932364175.1). Taxonomy (NCBI): domain Eukaryota; kingdom Viridiplantae; phylum Streptophyta; class Magnoliopsida; order Brassicales; family Brassicaceae; genus Eruca; species Eruca vesicaria. The sequence goes on from CAKOAT010112932.1 coordinate 39,690, forward strand.
TTCACAGGTGCAACATCAGCGGTTTCTCTTGGTTTTACCTTCCCTGCTTTGATAGCATTACGGTTAGGGAAACAGAGCAATTCGTTAAGCCTTGTGGAGAGATCTGTGTCGTGGTTGATGCTAATCTTAGCGGTGGTGGTTAGCATTGTGGGAACCGTTGGCAACATTTACAGCATCAGAAGCAAATCAGATTGATGAAGAATACTACACTTTGTTTAGTGGTGTTTACAGTATCTTGTAGATTTTATTATACAAATCAGAGATTCTCAGTCCAATACAGAACAGGAAGTCTTCAGTTGTTTTTTTGTGACTGCTACATGCCACCTTTAGAGGATTAGATGGCCTTTGTTCAGGGCTAAGTCCACGGGTTTGCCGTTTGTGAATTGTTTCAGGTAACCAGATGATTATCATACCCCATGACTTCTATGTATACAGACTAAGATTCTTATTGATATTTTTTTAATATATATACGCAATTTTTGATGCTTTTTGATGAATAAAATCTCCTTAAACATTTTTGCTGCGATTGAATAGATTTTTCTTTTCTGTTATTTCTGATCGTTTGGGGCATCGGGATTAGTTATGAATGTAATTGAAAATCGATTAGGTATCTGATATAAGTTCAAGCTTTTGCATCAATGTATGCTGCCTGTGACCATAACCGAAGCATAAGAGATAACATGTTAGTCTGCTATTATTTTTGTTTGGGACAGCAATTAGTATGGTAATAAAGGCGTAAATTCATTAGGTACTAAGATCATTAATCAATAAACTTAAAGCATAATGGTAGAAGTCATAGAAGTGGGAACTAGCTAGTGGTAGTGGTAGTGCATTTGCACAATTACTATAAATTTTCACATGCTCATGACGCGTGATCCCCAGTGGTGTCTCTGTATAGTTAAGTTGTTGTCAACTGTAGATGTCTTTCTACAATATCCTGATCGTGCTGGGTTGAATATCTGCATCCACTTGTCTTGATGTTTGTAATCACATCACCCACAGTGTATATAGGAATTAACTTTTTCTTTTAAATATATATTTAGATTATGGATTATTATTATCATTATTATTAATTTAAATCATTTATCTAATTAAATTATTATTAAATTCATTTTTATTTTTGGCTGATTTATATATTTTGTTCATTAAGGATATAATCGATATTAACCGCTCCAACTTTTAACGTAAGAGCCCTGTTGCAAAAAATCACTTCGCAAATAATAGGATAGATTTAATTTTCTCTTTTGAATTATATACAATTAAAAATTTTATTTTATGAATAATTATTTATGTGTTTTTTGTTTTTGAATTTTTTTTATTAAAAATATATTTTTCGGATAACAACACAGTATATATAGGAATTATCTTTTTTTTTTAAATATATATTTAGATTATAGATAATTCTTATCATTATTATTAATTTAAATCATTTATCTAATCAAATAAGTTTTAAATTCGTTTTTATTTTTGGTTGATTTATATATTTTTTTATTAAGAGTATAAACGATATTAACCATGCTAACTTTTAACGTGGGAGTTCCGTTGCGAAAAATCACTTCGCAAATAATAGTATAGATTACAGAAATATTAGTTGAGTATAGGAGCGAGGTGAATTTTAATTTCCATAGTGGTAGTGTATTTTGGGTTATCGTTAGTTGACCTAACTAGAAAGACAATACTAGATATATTCTTTTTTTATTTGATCAAGTAATACTAGATACTAGGATAAGACCTGCGCCTTGCGCATGGTGAATATATGTAATTAAAATATAAAATTTTAATATTCACAAATTTAAAATTTATATATGATTGTTTTTGTATGTATTTGAAATTTTAGAATTTTGGAATTTTTATATAATTATCTATACGTATGATAAAAAACAATTTTAATTAGAAATGTAAATCAAATCTTAGAATTTAATGGATCTGATTTCATATATCTTTTTACTTTTCAGTGTTCGAGTGATGGAAAATAAATGGAGTGTCACTGGGCCTGACTGGTAGAGTATAGCAAGTTCCCTAATGTTTTTAAAGAAGCAATTTGTAAAATATTTGCAATTAAAATATATAAAGTTTCTAAACTAATTTAATATAATTTATTTATTTGTCTAATAATATTAGAAAATTATATTTTTTAAAAATAATTTTCTAAAAGATTATGTTAAATTTAAAATTATTTTTAAAAGCAATATTTTAAGTTTTTCGAATACAAATAAAAAATTTAAAATTAATTATTGTCATGATTTAACATAGCCATAATGATTTAAAAATTAAAAAAATTAAAAGTTAACAAATTAAAAATTAACTCAGTTTTATATCATGATTTTACAATTTAAAAATTAATTATGGTTATGAGAAGTTTACGTTCACATGTCAATCCTATTTATCTTCCAGTTATGAGAAGTTCACGTTCACGTGTCAATCATATTTATCTTCCATTTTTCTCTTGCTATGTTTTTTTTTTATATTTTGGTTATTACTCGATATAAATATTTATTTTGAATTTTATTCTCATTTCGTTTGTTTGTTTTGACCTGAAATTTAGAAAATATTTAAGTTTTAAAATAATTAAACAGATAAATACTTAGGTTAAGATCTGCACTTTATGCACAATAAGTATTTTA
>CAKOAT010112932.1:42413-59563 GCA_932364175.1 Eruca vesicaria subsp. sativa
TAACAAATTGGCGTATGCATATAAATTTAACTATTACTCTTGTTTATTCACAATTAGGGTAAATAAATAAAAATAATCAATCTTATATATTGTATATGATATATAATTAAATTTAAATGATATAAACATAGTCATATAGCACACTTTTAATATGGATATTTATTAAATGAGGTTTCTACTCATATGATTTTATGATTATTTGCATATTTGTGTAACAAAACTTTACACCAATGATTTATAAATTACGTTATGATTATTTGAAAGTATTTTCCATTTTACATATACACTTCCATAAATTAAAAGGAATGAAGTTATTATAGTTAATATATGCAAATCGTTATCAAATCGTATATTTTCCTTTTCTTCCATTACATGTGTGCGATATTATAAATATATAAACTATGTTACATGCGTTATATGCGTCTCTAATTATTTTTCCTAGCAAATTTCAATTGAACCTAAAGCCGCCACGTCAGTTTAGTTGATATGCTAATTGATTGACAACTAAGCAAGGTTACTTTTTAATTAATACAAACTTGAGGTTACATCTTTTCAAATGTTTCTCAATTAATATATAGGGGATTTAGTTAAAGTAATCCACCTTACCTGTAACGAAGAGTATTTCTTATACAATTATTTGTTAAAAGTCAATAAAACTATAAACATGTTTGTTTAGCTTAAATAACGAAGATAATTTATAAAATATACTTGTATATGGACATACATCAATTCATGTTGCACTTTGGTCTACTTTGAGTTAGTCCATGGTTCACCCACCTTACCAAGTTAGCCCCGCTACTTTTTAAAAAGTCAAAAAAGAACCCAATACCCAACAACAGTCTGCTCTTTTATATAACGACTTTTACCTTCCCTCCCAAAACACACACAGACACTCTCAGCAATTCTTAATCATATCTTTGATAGTAGCATGAGAATGGATTGGTTCTCATGGCTATCGAGAACAAATCTCGAAGATTCGCTCACATACGAGTACGGTCTGTCCTTCTCACACAACGAGCTAGAATACGAAGACATTGCTTACTTTAACCACGAATTTCTCAAGAGCATGGGTATCTCCATCGCCAAACATCGCCTCGAGATCCTCAAGCTCGCTCGCCGACATAGTAAACCGTCTCGTTCCATTTCCAGACTACTCCTGAACGCCATTAGGAAAACCGGGGACTATGTTCGTGCGTCCTGGATCATGAGACGTGAGGAATCATCGTCTCAGGCTCTCGGAAGATGGTCGAAGAGGAACAAGAGCAACGGAGATGGTAGCTGTGCAAGTAGCAAGGAAGAGAGACTTCTGCTGATGAATGGGACTCCATGTAGGCTCGATAGCTTCTCTAGTTCCACGGGTTTCGATCATTACCGTTTGCATGATGATGTTTGTTGTGGGAAAATTTTACAAGAGGAGGTTATTATAAAGTGGGATTCAATGTTCCAGAATCTGAAACCTACTTGAAATAATCAGATAAAATTAATAGTGGGTTTTAGGGTTCGAACTTTCTTGTCTGTCAAGTGTGTGTGTGTTTCTTCTATGTTTGGTCGGAGTAATTAGATTTGGTAGACAATGTAATAACAGAGGAGTTAGTTCTGTGTTCATGGTTACCAAAAGTTTATCTACCTACCTTTTGTGTGTTTCGTCTACGTATGTGACAAAGACTTATGATTTAGGGTAGAGTTGGTTCTAGTAGGATATTGTTCCTGCCAAACTGAGAATCCGCAAATAGTTTCTTGTGAATGTTGTTAACACACACACACACATCCATCGATGACCAATTGGTTGTTTTATCTTAAAAAATAGCAGTCAACAAGGAACGAAACGTAAAAAACGCCCATGACATGAAAACGAGAAATGCAACTCACAACAGTTTCTCTTTTGCAGTTAAAAACTTAAATAATAAACTTACCATGAGCAAATAATCATCTAAACATGTGTTGCTTGGTTGAGTTGGACTAAACTTGGACGGTAAGAGGAAGAGCAAACAAGTGGGGGAAAAGTAGCTATGAAGTGCTTTCCGGAAGAGGGGGAAAGGTATTGGAGTTTGAGAGCTTCTCCGAGATTAACAGATTTGATGTAGCCGTCGGCTTTTCCAAACACAAAAGCAGTGTGTTGAGTCGGAGGAGGAGTCCTGCTGCATTTACATCCGTCTAGTTCAAACACCACAGCAACATCGTTTTCCTCATCAACAAAGAAGCTCCCACCAGAAGATGGGTTAAGCCAAAAATTTAATAAAGGCCCCGTTTCCACTAGCAAAAACTTGCTCCACGACACATAGTTGGGAGCAACAGTAAGGGTAACCCAAATCTCAAAAAAGTCAGTTTCAAGAGCACCAAACAGGACCGCAAGCTGCTCCTCCTGCTCATCATCATCTCTTCCTCTTCTAAGGAAGCTTGAGAGGGTCACGCAGTCTCCACTGTAAGAGTGAAAAGGAAGAGGGAGGGGTGGTCCAAAGCTCTCTTTGGTAAAGTCAAAACAGAGTAAGAAATCTTCAACCGCTGAATACCAACCTTCACCCTCAGGAGCATGCTCTAAACCATCATATTTCTGATGAGCCAAAAAGTAGGCGTTTCCGTTGACAGACACGCCTCGCTGATAATCATCTATCATCCACTCGGGTGAATTCACCTTGAGGACCCTCCATGAATCAGAGCTAATCTCATAGATTTCGGACCTGAAAACGGTTACTTCTGATCCTATGTAGTCATTCAGAATCCTCAGGATTTTGTGGTCGCACTGCTTCTTGTCGTCGTCCTCTGAGTATCCGATCGCGTACATGTCTTTTCCGTTGAAGTTTTCTCCTCCTAGCCTCGCTGGTCCGATCCTTAGCCACGCATAACACCAACCCATCGCAGTGATATACCATACCACGTATCTCCAACTCATTAAGCAAATCTACCTGCTCTACCCATACATCAACAACCAAATCTCTATCTTCTTCTTCGAGATGATGGTACCTCAGAGAGTAGACCTTGTCATTCATCGTCACGAACCCCAGATTCTCATCTGCTGCTTTATTTTTACCCAAAACAACCCAGCTTCTGGTTATAGCCTCCCATGTCTTGCAAGTAGATCGAACCGCCTTCACAGATGTTATCGGAACCCTCTTGAAGATCTTTGCTACCAATTCATCCGGAAGATCTCTCATCCTCGGCATCTTCTTTCCAACTCTCGCCGTTATTGAAATATTAGGGTTTTCCTCTCTCTACGCGTGTTATTTATACAAACTCCCGTAACGTGCTAGGCACGGATCAAATCTCTTCTCTTTTTTTAAAAATTTTTTATTTTTATTTTTTAATCATAAATTTAAATAATACATAAATTAAACTGTTTTACATAATACTAGGTCATTTTTTCCTAGTCATGCACGAATAGAAATATTTTTAAAATAAATATATTGATATTATTTTCAATTTAAATAATTTTATAATTTATTTTAATAATATTATGTTTTAAAATATGACATATGATTTTGTATATATACTATCTAGTCGTTTTAGTTATCACTTGAATATATCATATTCATCTAATTTTTTCAATTCACCATTATATTTTGTTTCTATAAATATATTAATACTTTAAAAAATAATATATTTTACATTTAGACTGTTCTCTCTCCTCTATATATATATATATATTAGTGAGATTTATATAACATAATATTTTTTTTTAGAATCAAATAAGAAAAATAGAATAAAGTGTGAACTGATTGAAAATTAAATAATGGAATATAGATAATATTGTGAATCTCGTGCATATATTATTTTACTTCAAATATGTTAATATTATATTATTTTCTTAATATAATACTACGTATAGAAATATTTTTGTTTACAAATAAAATAAAAATAGAAAAATAATATTTATATACATTGTAGACAATAACCTTCAAGATAAATTTAATTCTATTATTAGTTTGGGCTTTCTTGTTTCCCAAGATTTTTGTTTGTTCTGGGTATGCTTTTGTAGACATTGAAATGATAGAGGACTTAGCTTTGTGTTCATGTGACCAACAAGATTTGTTTTCCGAGTGTTAAGTTTTCAGTTGTTGATTCTTCAAAATTGTTTGATCCTGTTCTTGCCATGACATTTTATTGATTTGGAATTGTTTAGTAACCTGTCTTAACTCTTGACAAGCAAGAAAAAGATTCAGCAAACATGATCTTTATTACCTCTCTTGTTTCTTTTTTTTTCTAAATTGTGGCGATCAAGAATCATTATAAAAAACATCAAACAAAACAACATTACAATGGTAAAAGAAGCCATTACAAAAAGGTTATTCCAACCGGTTCTCTGGCTGGCTGAGTCACCCATCACAGCTGAATAAACAAAAGCTTACAAATCTTAGGATACACACCTCAAAAAAACAATATGCCGCAAGATACAAATGAAAGTTAATACGATGATAGGTAGGTAGACATGATAGCATATCTACGACTGTATTTTTTATATAATAAGATTTTCGTTTCAACAGTCTCTCTTGCTTATCCCATGGAAACATCAGTGACCATTTGACTGCGGCTGCAACCGGAAAGAACCAGACGCATAGAGAGCTTGATAAACCGGCCTAATTCTCACAGTCAAGATTACAGAGAGTAGAGTTCCAAGTCCACAAAGACCGGCTAGTACCAAGAACGTTACCCTGTAGCAATCAGGACCAATGCACGTAGAACTCCCTTGCTTAGTCGCTTCCCTGTCGTATATATGTCCTGCCATAAGTGCCGAGAAAATGGCCGCACCGGTCGGGTTTCCCAAGAGTATGAAGTTGAAGTTGATTCCAAAGTTTTTAAGACCAAATAGCTCCGAGATGGTGGAGATTGACAAGTACTGAAACCCCATGCCTATCCCTACAAGAGCTGTCGCCAGGTAAATGGTGCCATCAATGGCCATGGAGAAGAGGATGAATGTGAACATCATAACAAGCTGCGCAGCTCCCATCCATAGTGTTCTTGGAAGCGCTTTTGACCTGACAAAGTGCTCAGAGATGGCACCAGAAGCAAGACGGCCACAGAAGTTGAAGAAACTAAAGAGACAGAGGAGTATGGTTGTTCCCTTAATACCAAAAGCAAAACCGATCTGTGCCAAGTTGTTAGAGACAGTAATGCCTGAACCCATGCCAAGGAAGTAAGCAAACCAAAGGAGCCAGAAATCTGCCTTGGCAAAGACTTGACGAACCTTGAAGTCCTCTCCTCTCCTTGGCTTCCTCTTCTTCTTAACCGCACCTTCTCCTTCAGCCAAAAGTATTTCCATCTCCGAAGCACCATCTCCATCTCCATCTCCATCTCCTTCGAAGAGAGTTCCCATGTTTGAAGCTGAGGTAGAAGGTATCAGCAATGGTTCTCTCTCACCTTCCTCTTTAGCTAGATTGTCTGACGAATCCGGAGATCTCTTGGAACGGAAGAGCGTCATCTTGATGGGGATCGCAAGAGGAGCCATCAAGAACAAGACCGTGCCAGCCAGAAGAACATATTTGAGGATGCTTGGAAGTGTAAACACCTCATTAAGCACAGTGGTCATAACAAGATAAGCAGCGAGAAGGATGCTTGAGCCGAGGAGAAAAGCGAAATAAACAGGCTCAGAAGGGTCATTGTCGGTAGCAGGAACACAGGGGCGGACGAAATACATGAGAGATAAGCATAAAAGGGGAACGCCAACCATAAGAAAGAAAAGCAGATTCGTAGCTGAATGGTGAAGCAAGACGCTGAAAATCACAGTGAATGCTGCGCCACTGAGACCAATATAGCCTTTGATGAGCCCAGCAACAGGGCCTCGGCTCATAGGAAAGTTCCTCATATTGGTCACCAAAGATGCTGTGCCGAACCATGAGCTACTATTGGTGCCGAAAAACAGAGCAATGAACAGCTGTCAACAAACCAAAAAGATACAAAATGATCAAAGAAAGAAACAAAATAGATAAATATATATGATATGCAGAGAAGGGTGTGGTTAATACCAGCCAGAAAGGCAAGCCATGGATGATTTGGTTGACGGAGCTCCAGAGAACGCTGTAACCGAGGAAACAAGAAGTAGATCCGATGAGAAGCATCGCCCATGGAGGGAGCTTGTTACTCACGTAACCTGGAAGTAGGCCCAAGTTTTCACCGAGATCACAAGCGACGCCGAGGATGGTGATCTGTTGCTGGTTAAACCCAAGAACCGATTTGAGAGCGGCGGAGTAAAGCGGGAAAGTCGAACTGGTTCCAGCCGCTATCTGAACCCAAGCGGCGGCTGCTAACCCCACCCACGGTGGTCGGCTTCCCGTTTTCTCCACTAGATTCGGCATCTCTCCGACCGATCACTGTCTCTTGGATTTAGCTTTTTTTTTTTAAAAAGTAACATGCACAAGCACAACTCTTTAAAGTTGAGTTGGTGTGTTGTCTTGTCTTCTTTCTAGCCTCTTTATTTATACTAGATCTTTTGGCCGCGCTACGCGCGGCTAATCACTTAAACAAATTTTCCAATTATATAGAAGCAATAGAATGTATATATATAATATATAATATATTGTATAATTAAACTTACAATTTAAAATAGAAGCAATAGAATGTTAAATTAAATATAAAAAAGATAACAATCGACAAAATCGTTTCATTGTTGTTTAACCTCTCATAGATCGTAACTTTTGACTTTTGATTATTATCAAAAAAAAAACTTTTAACTTTTGATTTATACTTTTATTTGATATTAAACATGTTTTTAATTAATTTTGTTTTAAAATAAGTCTAATTTTATAATTTCAGTGTAAAATTTATTAATAATATTTTCTAATTTGTTTTTCTGTTAGTTGAGATATGGTTAATTGTATAGGTAATAAATTTTTTTTTTATATAAAAAAAAGAAATGTTTTCTTAATCTGTTTGCATGAACCTAAAAAGATAATTAAAATAAAAGGGATGAAGTATATAATAATTTAGGTGTTAGATTATTCTCTATATCGTTTCTTTTATTAACATCAATAAAATTTTATTTTTTTAATTTAAATTAAAATATTTTAAATTGTCGTTGTTTATTCAAAATGGTTTAATTTGTTGCCAAATGAATTTCGTAAAGACTTGATATGTTTTAATAACTATAAATTATTAATTATTGTTTCTATTGGTTGAAAAGTGGTTAGGTGTATAGGTAATTGTGTTTTTATCTTGGAAATATGTAAAATTAAATATTTCCTTAATCTGTGTGCAAAAACCTAGAATGACAAATAAAGTGAAACGGAGGGAGTATATGTTTTCATCTGGCCCTCATTATAAACAAAGTGATATATTTCCATTTTCCTCTAACTCTGGTGTATTTGCTATGAGAATAAGGAAAATAATGTGACTACAGGAATGAGCACAAAAGTTTGAGACTAAAAGTAAGAAACTACAAATGATAAAAAAAAACAAAAAAAAAAGATCACATACCTCATTTGTTTCTTATGCTAGCTATTACAGATACAATATCTGCGTAAATTCGTATTTCTTCTTTTGAACTGAAAATTCGTATTTCTTTTCGCTAAAACTACATTAGACAATATATAACTCAACTCTGATATTAGTGCTATATATGAACAATATATAATGTCTCGTCTCTCATTGTCAAGCTCACCTCATCCTCCCTGAATCTTCCAGAGCTACATATATGCTGTAATAGATCACCTCCAATAGCATATTCCATGACAAATGTGATATGCGTTGGTGTCCACAACCACCTGAAAAAAAATCAAGTGACGTGTGGTAGTTGGTTAATAATCTCTCTTGCCACGTTTTCGTCGATCTACATACAGGAAAAGTACTCCATATTGTACCTTCGCAGACGACAATTACAACAGTCATGAACAACTTGCATTATGCAGATGCACACAAAAGTTAGGAACTTTGAAAGGGTTGGAATACGTTCTCACATCATCCTTTCAACAGGCTGAATCCATCTTTTGTTGCTCCAGTTACTCTTTTGACAATGCCTCACATGTTTCACACCTGAAAATGAGCATAATCAATAGGTTGAAGTTGGGTTTCATCTAGAACCACTCTTCTTCAGCTATACAAAAATTACAGTTTAAGTCATAAATTTTCTAGACTAAATTCCAAGTACATTTTCCCTATTTTTATTAGTATATTTGTAATCATAGAAAATATGTATTTTCATGTGAATAGATTGAATCCAAAATTGACCAAATTTTTTTTCTTTCTAAAACCAGTTTATGAGAACACATTACAAATGAAAAATAAAACACAAACCAAATATTAAAAAAAAACGTTGAAAACCACCACCCAAAACTTCATATATCATATAAATTAAACCATCAGAAATTATTCAACAATGGACAGGTTCATCACTCTATTCACCTGCACCTGCACCTGCACCTGCATAAGCTCTCTCCATAACCCCACAGCCACAGGTTAGTTGTAACTGCTACTGCTCTGGGTTGTTATCGCCCCCTGTTAATGAACCATATAAGAGTCTCACCACCAAAAACAACAAATTATAAAAATATTAGTTAGACCAACATTTTGCAGCAAAGTTTGGCAGTGGTGGACACTGGTTGCAGAGAAAGATTCGAGATATGGTGAAAGATTGATGCTTGGAGGAGAAGTTGAATGGAAAAGCTTCAATTGATAAGTAAAAGTGCTCTCAACTAAGTCTTGTATGCACTGTGGCAGGGGTCTCTGGTCTGGGTACACCTGGTTCATGAAAAATATTGACATTCATATATTCACTGGTACAGAGTGTGAAGCACCATAAAAAAGAATAATCGTAGGTTGCTTTGCTTTTGGCTGACCAGATGTTGTGCAACATCTTCTGCACGGGCATTAGTCAGCTTTCTCACCTCTCCTTCAATATTCATGGAAGATTATTTAGCTTGCTACTTCGCCCCATAATCTGGTTGTCTAGGCCCTGTTAATTGGTGAAATGCATTCAAAAACACAACTCAACAATCAAATAATAAAAATAGAATGAGGTGATCATACAATTTTACTGGTCAACTCAGAATATAAAAACGCCAAAGAAGGATATAAACTTGTTGACCTTGCTGCCAAACCTAGTTTTGGGTAATTGTGCTGATTGAGATATTAATATCGCAACGGAGAATGCCTTTTCGGAGTCACAGTACTGACTCCCAAACACCTCGCAGTCCACATTGCATCTCACAGTCTTGAGCAAAGAAAGTCATGCTCTCTTCAGATTGAGATGCACCATAGGAGCAAACAAACTTTAAGAAACGGCCAGGGTAACGCTTCTTGGAATGAGTAAAGCCGATAAGGTAATTGCCATTGCAGGAAACTCATACCTTTTTATAGAAGGACGTCTACCTCCTTGCAGTTTCAAAGGTCTCATTGAATACAGATCATGTGTGGTCGACTAATGGAGGGCTTAATGAGAGGAAATTGGTTACTGGTCGCATCTCGTACCAGAAGGAAGAAGATAAAACATCGGCTGCGCGATGAAGGAATGGAGACGGAAAATCGGACAAATAGCGCATAGTTTAACTACGGACACTGTGAATAGAGAAAGATGTGGGCTTAATCAATTGAGCCAAACATGAAAATAAGAATCTTAGTTATTTTCTGATACGTACTCGTGGGTTACCTCGTAGACAAAGAATTGGGGCATTTATGCCATGTTTAAGTTCTGATATATGTCATCATGTTGAGCATGCCTCTTCTGTGTATCTTTTTCCTGTCACGTGTATATCCAAAGAAACTGTCAATAGTTATTCACGAACTTCTGAATTCGCTCTGGATCTACAAACCCTGTATCAAAGAAGTGAGCATAACAATGATCATTGTACACAGAAATCACAACAAATAACTTACGCAATCTGCAAGCAAGAATGATGTATAGAACCTCATACCAAACTGACCAATTAAATAGTTGTCACCACCTGCATCAGAGAAACTGCAACTTTTTAATCTCTTAACTCAGTTCCACCACCAAAGGAAGTGATAAGACGACAATGGAGGAGGAGGAGAAGCGGAGGCTTTACGGGTTAGGCGATTTTAGGATCTATGGGGTGTATTGAATTGCCAAGAGGAACCGCCGAAGGTGAAAAAAGTTATTAAGAAAGGATTTAAGAACATATCGTGATTAAATCCAGAGTAGAAACGGTAGATTGCAGAGAGCAGAAGCGCTGGAGTCGGTCAGGTTGGAGAAGTGGATGTTAGATGGGCCAGTATGAAATAGTGAGCCCACACGAGTGGTTTGTTTAAGAACTGGTCGTGACATGTCAATTTGAAACTCTCCTATTGGTCGATTTAATTGGCTGATGTGGACACTCTAACTGATGAGTATAAGCAACTTTTAATATAGTATAGATTAAGTAAATAATTATAATCTTCGGTCATCAGCAATGACTCAACTTAAACATATTTAATTAACGAATATGTATGTTCTGTATATATATATTCTTTTCTTTTTTAACGAATGTCATTATTCTTGAAAGGTTTTTACAGTACTTTCCAAAACTAATCTTGTTAAAAAAAAAAAAATTGTATTTAACTGCAGGTGGGTCAACAATTTACAATATATATATTTGATAATTTGTCCCAATACTTATCTATACGAAAATACTCCAGGAAACGTAGTCTGATTTTATTTGATTAAACTAATCATAAAGACACAATGGAATAATCTGTTGTCATTGTGCTCAACACGTGAGTTCATTTGAGTATGGATTCGTCCAGCGTGGCTCGCTCGAGCCCCGAGGCATGACTTTGGCTTTGTTCTTAACGATCCCCATCTCTCAATTACTTAACTAATCTTACCATTTGTATATTTTAATTAATAATGTACATTATATGCATTTAGTTATATAAGTAACTCCTCGGATGTCATTTCTTGTCTTTAATTAAAACAGAAGCAATGCATAGAGTCAAAAACAGACAGATCAAAGAGGATACGCCCAAATCTCACCTGTTTCAATTACGATGAAAAAACAATAATTTGATAATTCAAGTTGGCAGAAACACGTCGATTCTTCTGCACCGGCCTCGATCGAGTTACATATAGAAATCAAACACGTACTGATTTGTCATATCATATGTGATATGTAGGGTGTTACTTGTTACTAATTACATTTCAGTGTCAAAGTGTCATTAAATGGCTTGCTTTATTCAAAACCTACCAATCTCTCGACAATAGATGGTTCAGCGTCTGTTGTTACATTTATACAAAGAACAACTGATTAGTATAGAGTGAGTATATAAGAGATTACACTTTCTAAACTGTTTTTTTTTTCTCCAACAAATCATTAATGTTTTCAACCAAGAACGACAAAAAACTTAAATAACATTTATGCTTATTCATTCAATGAATGGTCCTTCCTGCAACAATTAAATCTTATGCATCTGGACCATCGACTTCTTGGTATGAGACCGGTGACGTCTTTCTCTGACAAAAATCATCCAAAAGATGAGGGAGAACATGACTGCACCAGAGAGTGACGCGAGTCCTGCGTAGATCCACTGGCTGGTGATGGTGAGTCCAGGGCAGTTCTTGGTTGTTATGTCCCTGAAGGTGTCTCGGACGAAGGAGCAATCAGCAATACTAGCCAAGAACGGACCATAATGGTCCAACGTGAACCCGACGTTGATCGCACCCATCATCTGGTCGTATGAAGCTGGAGTTAACCTACCCGGTGTTATGCAGACCCCTTCTGCGTTCACTTGGCACACAAATCCTTTGTAGATCTATTTACCAAAGAAACATACAAAAACGTGTTATTCTAATCAAATGATTTTTGTACTCTTGTAATGCTACTATAGAAATTGACATATATATCATCATTTATATACAATTTATGTTTCAAAAGAAAAGGTTTTGGATATATGTATTGTGTACCTGAGAAGCATTAGCGAGGAGGATTTCGTTAGGAGCACAAGGACGTGGGTTGCGATGTTCATCGAGCGGGTTACAGAGCAGAGGAACGAGCGGACCAGACTGGTTATGGTAGAAAGGGACATTAGGTGGGAACTCATGGTTACTGACGTTGACAGTGTACGCATTAGTCATGTCAACGGCCGTAGCAGTCATCGTCTTGGTTATATCCAATGTATCTCCAATGGTTTTTGCGTCTAAACATGGAAGAAGTTGGCTCAACGCCGACTCTGCCGCTGGATCATGCACCCATTGATCCATAGCCGTACATGTGTCCGCGACCACACTGTTTAATTTAACATCTTTAGTTTGATAATGTAAAACAAAATCAAAGTTACATTACAAGTAATAATGTCATTACTTGTGAAAGACGAGGAAGACTGCGCTGAGGAGGATCGTTGCTGTGACGAGAATCCAACCCAGGATTACTAAGCTGAGGATTAAAGATTAATAATAGCCATTTAATTTGACATGATACAATGAAATATATCAACTGTATATAGAGAAGTGTATTACTCACAGGTAGACAAGAACTCGTAGTCCACAGAAAGAAAACACTGTTCAAAATTACAAAACATGTTATGGAGGCAAAATCCTATTAAAAATGTTAAATACTTTTAGAAACTTACAGAGTCCGAGGAATGCGACTGCGAGCATAACACCAGCGATCACATTTAACACTAATCTCCTGAAGAACATTATTAAAAAAAAAAAAAATGGAGTCAAATAATCAAACAGAGCATTCTGTTTATTAATAACTTGTGACACAAGTCATACGTCTAACAAATGCTTACACAGGGTTTAGTGCTCCGGTGAGATAACGGATTGTCTGGTTAGCGACACGGTCAGGGTAGGTGATGTTAGACATTTTGATCATGTTGTTGAAATGATCAATATTACCTCTAAACTGAGGAGGAAAGAGGTTATGTCCATCGAGCTGAATGTCTTTAGCAGATTGAATGGAATCCCACAAGCTCGTTAGCTTACCCAAAACACTAGTTGCTTGATTCACAATGTACATAAACGTCTTCTCCACGCTACCGTAGAACTCTTTTTGCCCAGTGTACAACATCGTAGACCCAATCCTGAAGAAGAAAAAAACATTACTTAGGTTCCGATTGGTCAAGAACTAAAACAATAATTAATTAAATGTATATGTTGTGAAGGAAGGAAGAGGAAGGTTTACACGGCGGCAACGGTGAAGAGGAGGAGGAAGACGAGAGAAAGAGTATAGCAGACGCGAGAGTAACCGTAGTGCCGGCGGCCACAACCGCAGCAACAGCAACAAAGGCATGTGCAGATGAGGAAGAGACCGAGACATACGAACCATACGATTGCTATAACTATGAATGGAACCGCAGAAAATCCAACAGACTGAAAACGAAAGAGAACAATCACACATATCAATTACTACATATGAGTTATAACCGAAACTAGCTTAATGGTCGAAACGCAACATATAACATTTTGACACGAGCAGTTTGCTACACGTACGTTTGGCTTAGACACCATCTCTTATTACGTAACAGAACAAAACTAAAGACTGTTCCTAATTCTTAAACACACATGCATTGGTTTGAATTTGACGTGTAGTAGGGGCAAATAAAAAGAAAGGAGAGGACTCACGGCGATGTAATGAGAATTGGTAACGTTCCAACCATCGGTATAAATATTGAAATGGTTGAGAGGATCAGGCCTCCGTGTTCTCTCCGCCGCTAGCACTAATGTCCCATTTGCTCCTTCCAAAATTTGCCTCCTCAATCCTTCAACATGAATTAAATATACATAAAAAACTTTTATCAGATATTTTTTGTGATAGAAAAAACATCAAAACGTTTAAAAAAAAGAAGAGAGAATATATAGATGATGAAGAACCTTGAAATGAGGTTGAGGAGGATGGATGATGATGACAAGAAGAGGAAAGTCCATGAGATAAAGAAACCAAACAGGAAGAGACCAGGATAGCAACGCCGATAAGAAGGAGACGCCGGCGATCATGAAACAACGGCGTTGCGCTATAAAGCATTATCCTCCCTCTCTCTCTTTTGTTTGGTTACGTACGTTTCAAAAATTCTGAATAAAAGGGTTTATGTATCTATATATTTTAAGAAATCTTTCAGAATGTCTCCAGGAAATCGAGGAGAAAGAAGATGATGCAACGATAGCTTTTTTTTCTTGTTCCCTTATTTAGGAATTTATGTTTCCATAATTTTCTCCATCCTATATTTTAATTACTCGTTAAGGTCCCATTGGCTGTCATCAAAAATATTCTCTCCCTTTTTTTTCAACTTCACAAATATATTCTCTCAAAATGAAAATCTCACGCAAAACTCGTTAAGGTACCAAATTAATGTTTTTGAAAGATTTGATATGTTTACATGAAAATAAAACTCATCTAGTTTCCATCTCTTCACCAAAAAAAATCATCCTATAATTATTTGGTTCAAATACAACAAAGGTAACTCGACCAAGAGGTTTACCTGCTAAAGACTCATGCTCTCACGGTTTCTTCACTCACCTACTTGATCCATATGCCACTTTCAAGCTTCCACGGGAATCGATGATCACAAGTGCAACCAGATTACTCAATCCGATCCTTACCCTTTGGGCGATTTCTTTAACCAAACGAATCTTCTTGATATCAAGACAGAACACATAACAAGAAGCTCCCAAAATCGATAAACATCAACTTGTTTGTCCATTTTGAACAAAAACAAATAACCAAATAGTCTCTCAAACTGACTTTTCTATTATCTACAAACTAGCTTCTCTTCTAGTGACGTGTCTACCAACTCAGGCCTTCTCCTTGGAGATAGCCCTCTTTCAACCATCTCATCTTCATACTCCTTAGCCATTTCCAACATCCCTTTCTGAATCAAAACATCAATCATAGCGTTATAAGCAGCTGAATCAGGAGTATCCCCAGACTCTCTCATCGTCTTCCACACATGCAAAACCGGCTGAAGAAACCCCCATCTCTCAAACTTCCTCATAAGCATCACATAAGTATCCATCCTCGGCCTAACCCCACTCCTTATCATCCTACCAAACAGACTCAAGATCTCGCCAGGTTTCTCCATACGCGCAAAGAAGCACATATAAGTAATGGAATCTGGTTGACAACCTTTCTTAGGCATCTCGTTAAGCATCCCATACGCATCCTTCACCCTCCCTTCTTCACATAAGAGCTTAATAATCGTGTTATGAGTCGCAACGTTAGGTTCACAACCTCTTTCCTTCATCTCCCTAAACACTCTAACACCAAAGTCAACACCTTGCGATGCTCCAATGGCGCGAATCACAGTGTTATACGCAACAACATCTAGCTTTATCTTCTTCCTCTTCATTTCCTTGTACAAGTTCACAGCTTTCCAAGGCTTCCCACTCTTACACATTATATCCATGTAAATAGAATACGAAAACAGATCCTTCACAACACCTTCCTTATCCATCTTCTCCCAATACTCTTTACACTTACCCCACCATCCCAACTTAGACCACCCACGAAGAATCAAGTTATGAATCTTAGTAGTATTACTCACACTAAAACCATTACCAACCACACTCTTCCCAAAACAGAGCTCCTCTGCTTCAACCACATGCTTATGCTCACAGAGCGCATCCACTAGATTATAAAAAGACGTCTCATCTCTCAAATTAAAATCATCTAACCTATCGTAAGTATCTAAAGCCTCTTGAACAAGATGCGCAGTAACATAACGTTTAAAGATTATACGGAAAGTGACGTGATTGGTAATCGAACCCGGGTTCTCCTTCATACGGTTAACCAAAGCCCAGGAAGCATCGAACTCGAAGTACTTACCGAGAACATCGATCATACGGTTGAATGTCTCGGTGGTGTGTTTGAATCCTGATTCCTTTTCGACCCAATTGAAAAACTCCAACGCCTTTTGCCAGTCGTTGCTGTAACATGTGATGGCTTCGCATACTGTTTTCTGATCGTAGCTTGACTCATCCACCTGAGCTCGGAGCTTTTCGTCGGAGACGGGTTTTGCAGAGAGAAGCCGAACGGAGGAGTGTGAAGAAACGATTCGAAGTCGATTGAGTCGCCGCAGATATATCGTCGACAAGAGCATTTCTCTCCGCCGCTCTATGCAGAGTCCAAAATTAGGTGAGATTATTGTACCAGTTGCTCATATCGGATCCGATTACCCATATTTGATTTCGTAGGTCCGCACTTAGATTTTGACCCGATTACTGTTCCTATTAATTGGGCTAGTTTACAAGGCCCATATTTGACCCACTTTCTTATGGTTGTGTTGTGTAAGAAATGGACAGGAAATAAATGGATATAAGTGTTATATTTGGTAATGTAAGCAATTTAATTACAAATACTAAGAAGTATGGGGTGGACAGTGAAAATAAATAAAGTGAAAAAAGAAGGACACATAATGCAAAGACCTAACTAAAGTCTTTAAGTGGCAGATACTCTCATATCACTACTGTCTGTACCACAGTTTCAAAATCCGAAACGACGACCCTGACGCAATCCTTTCTTCTACCTGAAATGGCGGCGGCACTGCAGACGAATATCCGACCGGTCAAGTTTCCGGCTACGTTCAGAGCTCTCACCAAACAATCTCCCGCACCCTTCAGAGTAAGATGCGCTGCTGCTTCCCCCGGGAAAAAGAGATACAACATCACTCTCCTTCCCGGCGACGGCATCGGTCCGGAGGTTGTCTCCATCGCTAAAAATGTGCTTCAGCAAGCTGGATCCTTGGAAGGTTTCTCTTTTGGGTGGTTTCATGGGGTTTAGATAAAAGAATCGTGGGGTTTAGGATCTATTTGGATAAACTGGGACACTAGTAATGTTTAGACGATTGCTGTTTTATCAGGAGTGGAGTTTAGCTTCAGGGAGATGGCTGTAGGAGGAGCTGCTTTGGATTTGGTAGGAGTGCCTTTGCCTGAGGAGACCATCTCCGCTGCTAAGGACTCAGATGCTGTCCTTCTTGGAGCCATCGGAGGGTCTGTTACTTCTTCTCTTCTGTTGTTATGTGCTTATTCTTATACAATAATGTTGGTGTGATTATTTCAGTTACAAATGGGATAAGAATGAAAAACATCTCAAGCCTGAGACTGGTTTACTTCAACTTCGTGCCGCTCTTAAAGTCTTTGCTAATCTCAGACCTGCCACTGTTCTTCCACAGGTTACCCTTCTTCTTCTTTTTACTCTCACGAGTTCTTCCTAGCTTCTACTTTCGTTTCCTGTCTGAAACTCAAATTATTATTATTATTCTTCTTCCATCAGTTAGTGGATGCTTCGACCTTGAAG
>CAKOAT010112932.1:59663-89259 GCA_932364175.1 Eruca vesicaria subsp. sativa
GGTTGTAAGGGAGCTTACTGGAGGTCTATTTTCATTTACTTGATTGATTGAGACTAATCTTTAATCCTTTGTGTTTCTCTTTCCCTATCTTTACAATGTGCAATGATCTCTAATGGGAACAACAGGTATTTACTTTGGAGTGCCAAGAGGCATTAAGACTAACGAAAATGGCGAGGAAGTTGGGTTTAATACCGAGGTCTATGCTGCTCACGAGATCGATAGAATTGCTCGTGTTGCCTTCGATACTGCTCGGAAGCGACGTGGCAAGCTGTGTTCTGTCGACAAAGCTAATGTCTTGGAAGTAAGTATGGTTCCTCTCCTCCTATTTTCTTATGTAACACACAGCACTTAAATCTAATATGCAATTTTCTTTTTATGCAGGCCTCAATTTTATGGAGGAGACGAGTAACAGCATTAGCCGCTGAATATCCTGATGTTGAGCTGTCACATATGTATGTTGACAATGCTGCCATGCAGCTTGTTCGTGACCCCAAACAGGTACTTATTAAACTAGTCAGCGCCTTGCTGTGTGACTATTTAAAGTGGGTTGATTTTTTAAAATGCAGTTTGACACCATTGTCACAAACAACATTTTTGGTGATATATTATCCGATGAAGCTTCAATGATCACAGGAAGCATCGGCATGCTTCCCTCTGCTAGTCTCAGTGATTCGGTATGAAATGAAATAACCTGATCTTTAGCGTGCAGCAATATATACTATCACTTTTGAACAAAAAACCCGTGTTACTTATTACAGGGGCCTGGACTCTTTGAACCAATACATGGCTCTGCTCCTGATATTGCTGGACAGGTCCTAACTCTATAGTCTAATATTCTTCAGACAAACAAAGCTTTTCCTACTCCATTATCAAAACTACTTACTATGCCAAAAGTGTAAGAGCAAAACTTTTCTTTGAATTTTGCAGGATAAAGCAAACCCGTTGGCCACCATTCTCAGCGCTGCAATGCTTCTGAAATACGGTCTTGGAGAAGAAAAGGCAGCTAAGAGAATTGAAGATGCGGTTTTGGGTGCTCTGAACAAAGGATTCAGAACAGGAGACATCTACTCCGCAGGAACTGTAATTTTTTTGAACCATTCTTTTTATCACAATGTTCACTTCTTTTTCACTTCTCCTTTGATCAAAAAAAAAAAAAAAAACGTTATGTGTTTGAAAAGTTTACAAGCAGGCAAATGGTAAACAATACTTATGCTGTTCATCTTTTTGATACAGAAACTGGTGGGGTGCAAGGAGATGGGAGAGGAGGTTCTGAAGTCAGTAGACACCCAAGTTTTTGTATAACTATGCAGAGCCATGAAGATAATTTTTATTAGCAGGACGTATTTGATCATGTTATCTTTGTTAAGACAAGACAATGAAATAAATCGTGGTGGAGATTATGTAATTTTACAGCAACACTTGAGCTTATCAATATAAGCCATATCAAGAAAGGATAGTTTTACAAAGTCGATGAACAATTGTTGTTGTGCTCTAGCTCAACCTTTTCAACCAAGGGCAGTCAAATTGTGAGACATAATCTCAACCGCACGTCCTATTTCCTCCTCCGATATAATCAAAGGTGGTACAATCCTGACGACATTTCCTTTCCCAGCCGTCAAGATCAGAAGACCAGAATCACGGCAAGCATCCACCAGTGGACTCGCTGGCACATCAAGCTCCACTCCAATGATAAGCCCTTCACCCCTCACTTCCTTCACGTGTGAGTTCCCTCCTAATTTCTTCACCAACAGTTCCTTAAAGTATAAACCTTTGCTCGAGACACTTGACAAGAAAGATGGTTTGGATACTTTATCAAGAACAGCGATGGCTGCACTGCAGACAAGAGGGTTCCCTGCAAATGTGCTTCCATGATCTCCATATTTGATGGTCTCAGCAACTTTTTCAGTCACGAGCACCGCTCCAATTGGTAAACCACCTGCTAATGGCTTTGCAACCGTCATTATGTCAGGTGTTACACCGAATGCTTCATATGCCCAAAGGTTACCAGTTCGACCCAAACCACACTGAACCTGGAGAAGTAGAAGCGATCAAAAGGAGAAGAGGATAGAGAGCCAAAAACAATGTAATGTACCTCATCGAAGACGAGAAGAGTTCCAGCAGCATCACAAGCAGAGCGAAGAGACTGGAGAAACTCTTTTGTAGCAGAGTAAACTCCTCCTTCTCCTTGAATAGGCTCCACAAATACTGCAGCTATTTTACCCGTGCTGATAAGATCTGTGGCAGCTTGAATGTTACCGTATTCCAAGAATGTGACGCCAGGCATGATGGGTTCGAAAGGAGTTCTGTACTGTTCTTTGCTTGTCAAGGCAAGAGCTCCTAAGGTTCTTCCATGGAAACTGTTTGTAAATGCAATGAAGCCTGTGGCGACTTCCTTGTCTTGAGGATGGGTGAACCTCTGGAACTTTCTAGAAAACTTGATGGCTGCTTCGTTGGCTTCAGTTCCAGAGTTACAGAAGAATACACGGTCTGCGAAAGAACTTGCCACAAGACGTTTTGCTAGTTCAATCTGCAGACAAGTTACAAAAACATACAATAAATGAGCTTGACGGTATACACAGATGCCATAAAGATCTAGACACTAAACCCTAAACCAACGTGACTACTGAGTGATCTATCATTAAACAGACAATTAGTACCAATACATTTAAAAACGTCTTCCAGAACCAAAGATCAAAGCAAACCACATAGAGATGATCAAATCAGCTAAAGTTTGAAGCTTTCATCAAAAGAAGTGAAAAAAGTTTGAGCAAATTGCAAACACACTACATCCTTCAAGTAAGAACATTTCATAGACTCAGTAGTGAAATTAATACCTGAGGAATGGTGTAATAGACATTGCTGACGTGGGCAAGAACAGCAGCTTGATCAGTGACAGCTTGCAGCCAATCAGAATCTCCATGGCCCAGAGCATTCACAGCTATTCCAGATGCACAATCCAAATACTCTTTCCCTTGTGCGTCTATCAATTTACAACCTTTCCCACTCGTTAGCACCACTGGGGCACGCGCGTATGTACCCACGATAACTCTGGCCTCCTCTTCAATCACCCTCTGGCTCACACTCGCTTTCACCGAAACCTCCGCTTGTTCTCCCGCGTTAGTCAATACGCACGCGATCCGCCCGTTGAATCCGAATTGAGTTCTAATCGGTCGATCAAATCGACGGCGTAGGAGGCTCATTTCCGACGACGGCGCCAGCGGGAAGGTGATTTGGCCAAGAGAAGTCATTTGGTGTGGTTTTTCACTTTTGGTCGGAGAAGCAAACAGTAAAGAGGCGTTTTAAGACAGTGAAGCTGGAACAAAAGTGTACTTTCTTTTACCGAAAGTTAAATAAACCGTTCATTCAAAATCGCGGGACCAATTCGGTTAATAGATAACCGGACTGAGTCCTATCATTTTCTTTTGATCATTTCACTTGAACCGTACATCCTCTCTCTCTCTCCTCCGTCATCATCAACGTCCTCCGTCCGTCTGGGGACTTACACAACCCAAAAACCCTAAAGGAAAGCATTTCGAGCCGTCAAGATCAGCTCCAATGACGCTTCATCTCTCCAGACGCAAACAAAGACTACATTATTCTAACCCATCTCTGATTCATCTCTTCTCAACCTCCTCCTCCTCCCCTCAAGACGGGAACGAATCTGGCGAACAGCCTTCTCAATCACCGTCGGATTTCAAAATCTCTTCCTACTTCAGTGGTATCAAGAGTAGCCTGAAACAGCAGTCCCAGCCTCAATCTCAGGACGGGAGGAGACAAATCGACAGATTCGATCCCAAACCTCCGTCCGGCGGCGATTTTCAGGATATCAGGAGGAACCTCAACGAGTTCCGACGCAGCTCCACCTGCGAGGGATTTTCAGGATCTTTACAAGCAGAACCTGCTATCAAATCCCCCCGGAGATTTGGGGACTCATAAGGTCGAAGTTTCGCCTTTTCGAAACCTAAAGCAAAACTTGAGGCAGATGAGACCACATGAAGCTAACACTGAGACTACGAGATGGTCAAACCTATCAAGCCTTCAGAGCATTATGAAGACAAAAGACAGTAACAATGTCCGTTCAAACGTGTTTGGTGGAGCAGAGGGATTGCCCATTTCCGTGTTTGGTGAGGAACTAGAAGAAAGGAACAAGACGGGAGATGATCCAGAGGAGATGAAATCGGAGTTTATCAAGAGATACGAACCTAAAGAACTTGGGGAGATACTAAGACAGTATAGACCACAAGGAATGAAAGAAGAAGGTTGGTTCTCGTTGCATGAGCTGAACCAGAGGCTTGTTAAGCTGAGAGAGGTTGAAGAGGAAACAGCACAGGGAACGAGGAGGAAGGGGTTTCCCTTTGATGAACTGAGGTCTGATATTCAAAAAGCCAGAAAATCATCACAAGTATGTACGTTCACAAACTCTCTCTCACCACTCTTACTTCTCTTGTGTGCAGTGTTTAGATATTGAATGCTTTGGTTAAAATCTCAAACAGTCTTGTATGATCGTATTGCTTTAAGATAATAGAATTGGAGAATTCTCTAGGATTAGGATATACCTACTGGTGAACTACTGTGCGGCAGCAGAAATGTTAAAAAAAATTATTCGATATCGTTCCATCTCTTACTTGTTAGCTACTAATATAAGGCTGCAAAGTACTGATTTGTATGCTCCGGGCTTGAGGTCGTTGCTGAGTTTTTGGTTTTAATTTGAATGTTGATTTGCTTGCAGTTCAGAACTTGGATTTTTTCAGCGTTTTAAATGGTACCCCAAAGTATTTGTTGGAGCCTCCGAAAGATGAGCTTGTTCAAACTGTAAGTCTTTTTCTTTCTTAGTTCTTTGAATCTTTAAGCTTTTCTTTAAGAATGTTATGACATTGACTATGTAATGCATTTGTAAAATCAATCCCAGTATTTCCACCCGGATAATATGTCATCTGCGGAAAAGATGAAAATCGAGCTTGCAAAGGTCAGAGAAGAGTTCAAGATGTCGGAATCAGATTGTGGTTCTGCACGTGTTCAAGGTAAATTTAAATCCTGCATAAGGACTTCTGTTTAGATCAATGTTTGTATGTGCTTATCAAATATGGTTGAAAATTATACAAGGCTAATCTAATCGGTTGATCAGATGTAATTTCTTTTGTTACATTATTGTTTAGTGATCTCTATGATCTTTCCTTGTAGTGGCACAACTGACTACTAAGATCAAGCATCTATCTTCTGTTCTACATAAAAAGGTAAACTCTCAGTCCTTTCTTCTCTCTTCTGAAGCTAGTAGTGGCAGTTTTTCTACTGTAACATAATTGTGTATCCTATGTAACACCTAATCTAGGACAAGCATTCGAGAAAGGGACTTATAGCAATGGTGCATAGACGGAAGAAACTGCTCAAGTATATGAGGCGAACAGACTGGGACTCATACTGCCTTTCACTCTCAAAACTCGGTCTACGTGACAACCCTGATTACAAGTTTTAAACTTCTTGATGCAAGTGTGACATAATGTATCGTGACCCAGTAAACACTCTTTTTGTTCTCTTTCATTTTGGCAAAAGAGATAATGTTGTCTCTCGCATCCATCATTTTGGCGAGGGAAGTTGTTCTACTGTATTTATGCAGGTTGTTTAGGAAGTTTGATAATAAAGTTAAATTTTGGCAACATTGTGGCAAGTATTTTTACTTATAATTTCTGAACTTTTTGTTATAATTGATTTGCAATGTTGTGATGTTTACTTCCATCATCTAAAGAGAAACATACGAATAATGGCTGAACATTTGAAGAAAAATCAACTTCTTAAACATGGAAAGTGAGATTATATATATATGTTCATTTGACGATTTTAGAGATTCTTGTATTTGCAGAGTTTTGCTATGGAGAATCTTGGCAGATCACACATCCATGGCGTAGCAAGAATTTCTGGAGTTCTTTAGTTGGAGAAAACCAAGACGGCAGCACAATTTTCCGAAGAGATGGATTAGCACAAACCATCCAAGTGAAAATTCCATCTTCGACTTCACAGTTGTTAAGGTTTATCTCTCTTAAACGTGTGCAACTCTGCACAATTTCCTTGACTCCTCTTGATCTCACATTTAAGCATCCTTTCAGATCAAGACGCAACAACCCTGGACATGTTTTGCTGATCAAACACAGGGCTTGGTCGTCGATCCAAGTTCCACATGCTCGTAAAGACTGCAGTTTTGGAAGATCAAATTCTAGTGCATCAAGACTCCTTATGCCAGTGCATCCGCTTATATCCAAAGATTTCAGCTCGCCACAATTCCTGAAAACTTCAAGAATACCATCTCCTGTGATGGAAGGACAATGATCCACTTCAAGAGTTTCAACAAAAGGGCAATGGCGTGATACCTTCACGAGACACTCATCTCTCAAGTTGTGGTTTCCAGATATGTACAAAGACTTGATCCTTGACTTGATATCATCAAGTTCCTTGGAATCTTCTTCCACTCCAAAATTCGCCCCTTCCATTCTGACGCACTGGAGGGAAACACATCTCTCAATGATGTTGAAGAATGACATACCAGTTAACTTGGCACAGAAACTGAAGTTCACAAAGGTTAACCTCCCCAGGAACACCACCAATTTCATGACCATCTCATCAGAGAGGAAGCTTGATCCTTCGAGATTCAAGTGAACTAAAGTCTGGTACCTGGTGAGCAAATACAAGACCCCATCAAAAGTGAAACACTGACAATTGGAGAGAACAAGCTTCTTTAAAGGAAGCTTGGCGTCAGCAATCAAACGAAGCATCTCATCAGATAGAAACGAATCCGAGAGATCAAGCTCAGACAAACAACCAGAGAACAAGAATGCGTCCTTGGAGAAAGACTCCCTCGGCCTCCATCCTATTCCGTTGATCGCCACAGACTCCAGGTTACGAGAATTACGCAGAACGAACTCGATGCAACGGGACGAAACGAAATCACAGTCACGGAAGATGATCTCTCTCAGGAGGAGACAGTTCTGGGAGAGAGAGACCAAAGACTTATCCGTGATGAGATTGTTACCAGAGACGTTGATCTTCGTCAGGTTCTTGAGATTCTTAGAGAGACTGATGATGGCAGAATCAAAGACGGGGCTTGGAAGAGAGTCAGGGTAGCTTATGTCCAGCTTCTGAAGAGACGGGAAACACACTCCGATCGAGTTCAGATCGGTTTCTCGGAGCTCCCAAACTCCGGAGCAGCTGAACTCCTTCATCTTCTTCATCTCGGATTTCGCCAAATTCGGAAAGTAAGGCATTCCCGAAATATCGAGCGATTCCAAATCTAAGCAGGAAAGGGAAAGTTTCATAAGGATCGAGTCGATATCTCCGTGAAAGTCATGGAATTTTACTCGCTTGAGGTTGTGGAAGCGGAGGAGATGGCGATGGAGAAAGGGGAGAGTGCGATCTGTGATGGTGAAAGTGGAGCGAACGTTGTTGGTGATGGAGAGGAATGAGGTGGATACGAGTGAGAGAGACTCGAGGAATCGATAGTCATCTTCGTCGATGAATCTGAAGATCAGCTCCCAACATTCTTCAGGTAGATCCATTTTCCTCTCTCAACTCACTCTGCAGCTCTCCTGATTTTTTTTTTGATCGGAGAAAGAAGATAAAAGCAAAGATGAATGAGTAGGAAAGTTTCTCTTAGCTAAAATGAGGATCACTAGGTCCCACTTTCCCTTTTCGAAATTACGAATTTAAAAAAAATTCATTATGGCCCAATAAAATATAGTTCAGTTTGAAGGCCCACTAGTAGTCCATTTGTTTAGTGACTACTACTACTAGGTCCTACTTACTAGTGTCGGTAATGAAAGTGTTGACATAAGAAAGTTCACATGAATAATGATGCTCTCAGACAAGTCAGACGTTTTTGGAATCACCTCTTCCAAGTTCCAACTACGACTTGTCCTTTTTGATCCCAATTTGATAGAGATTACATCATCCATTTACTAATATTCTAATTCTTTTAGTAGCTTTACGTATGAAAGATGTCACATTAATAATGGTTTTGTTTAAATTATCAGACGGCATCATAGTTACCTTGGGATGTTAAACTTTTTTTTGTAATCTGTACATGAAAATCAAAACTGATAAAAAGATTGTGATGAAAACTCTGCGCTTGTTAGATATTCTCGCATCAGAGTCCACATTTCCACGTCTTTCTTAGTCACCCCAACGTCCGGGTTTGTCTCTCTCTCTCTCTCCCTCTCTCTCCTCAAGCTTACGGCACTACTCTCCCTTTTCTCATAACTGCCACATGAAAGACCAAACCAGCAATACATTGTCCTCTCTGTTTCCCAAAGCCAACAACACTGTCCTCCTCTCCTCTCTTGTCTCCATCTCAACACAACACCTCGATAAAAAGAACTCAAAAGGCAACAACGAGTAGAATAAGGAAGTTTCCATTCTCTCTCGCTTGTCCTGAAACACACCAAAGAAACAAAAAGAATGTGTATCCTTGGTCATTTGCTCTTCTTACCACCCATTTGGGTTTTCGGTTTCTCCTTCTTCTCCATTTCATCTACTTCCCAAGAAATCCCTATTTCCCCAGGTAACTTAAGTAGTTTACTCCCTTTTTGAGTGATCAAGTCTTACTACTACTTCTTCAAGTTTCTCAAACAGGAAGCCAACTTTAGTTGGAATTTCATACTATTTCCGCAAGAACAATGAAAATACTACTTTCCGATAATCTAGAGCAAATATTGGTGATTTTCTCTAGTGACTGAAGACACTGATTATTTAAAAAAAAGAGTTATTAACTTTTTCAGTTTATATATATCATTCTCAGGGCCTCCCATTGTTAATAAAGTGGTGCTTCGTCAGGACTTGAACAAGAAGATTCTTATTGCTCTTGTTGTCTCCTCAACACTCCTCTGTCTCACTCTACTACTGCTTCTCTACCTCTTCCTATGGAGGTACAGATATATCAAGAACAGCTTCACCGGGATCAACCCAAATCATCCTACTGGTATAATTCAAGTTTAACTCTTATTATTATCTTTACATGTAATTTTCTTGCGCTTATTTTTTGTCCTTATCTGAAGATTCCGTGAAGAGTGGTGTGTCCACCAAACCGATTGTACACAAGATTGATTCTGTTGTGAAGAAAGGAAGTATCCCTCTCTATGAATATCAACTCCTGGAAACTGCAACAAACAAGTTTAGCGAGAGTCATGTGTTGAGCCGTGGTGGTCGTGGATGCCTCCTATACAGAGCTTGTCTTGATGAAAAGTCCTCTGTCACTGTGAAAAAACTTGATGTTGATTGTGGGGATACAGAAGACATTATTGAAAAACAGTTTGAGGTTTTTGATCGTCTAGAAACACAATACAATGCTCCTTCCACATCTCATTCGATAAACCATAATTCTTTTGTTGAACTCTATAATGCAGAATGAGGTAGATTGGTTGGCTAAGATCAAACATCAGAATATAATCTCCATGTTGGGGTTTTGCGTCTATCGCCAAACGAGATGTATTGTGTATGAAACGATGCAGAATGGATCTCTGGAGAGTCAGTTGCATGGTAAGGGTGATGTAACAGATGTTTCATGTTAAGGCTGTTTTTGTTCAATCTTATGACATCTGATTTTGTAACTAATTTTGTAAACATACATTGAAGGGCCTAGTCAAGGTTCAGGTTTAACCTGGCAGCTTAGGATGAAAATCGCGGTTGATATAGCATGGTACTATATAGTCCCATTCATTGATATCTATATAACTTTCAAATGTTTAGCAGTTTCCTTTGATCTCCTCCAAGCACATTCTATCTGCTTACAAAGTTCTTGTTTTCTTCTTTTTTTACTCAATAAAGAGGATTAGAGTATCTTCACGAGCACTGCCATCCTCCACTAGTTCACAGAGATTTGAAATCGTCTAACATCCTTCTTGACTCCCATTACAATGCAAAGGTAAAAATAAGAGAGAAGATTTGATATAATAATGAAAAATATTTATTCTTAGAGAGAGTTATGAGTTTGTAAGAAAGTGTTGCTTCTCTGTTCAGATATCAGATTTTGGGTATGCCACAGTGTTAATGACTCAGAGCAAGAATCTGAAGCTTACTGGAACGTTAGGAAACAGAGCTTCCCATTATCTTCTCGATGGTTAATAAGTTTAAGCAGAATGATTCTCACATTATAAAGCACTTCAAGTTTTTTATTTTCAGGTTTGGATCTTTTAAGGTTTTTTCGTTTATGTATTTTTACAGGGAAAGTAACAGAGAAGAATGATGTATACTCTTTTGGGGTGATTCTCCTAGAACTTCTCCTGGGAAAGAAACCATCAGCTGAACCAGAATCCATTGTCACTTGGGTACCAAAGCTAAGTGACAGAGCTAATCTTCCAAACATATTGGATCCTGTAATCAAAGGAAGCATGGATTTGAAGCATCTTTATCAGGTCGCAGCGGTTGCAGTGTTGTGTGTGCAGCCAGAGCCGAGTTACAGACCACTTATAACCGATGTGTTACACTCACTCATCCCTCTTTTACCACTAGAACTCGGCGGATCATTGCGGATTTTGTAAAAAACAGTCTTTGCTTTTTGTTTGTTTGTTTCCTGTTGTATGTTTTCACTTTTCAATGTGTAAGATGTGAAAATCCACTTTTTATTCGGTAGTTCCCACAAGAAATCTGAATACTATTTAAAATAAAAATAAAAACATTTTATGACCGAACACAAGGAGACAAAACTGTAAGAGAATGAATTAACCTTTTTTCACGATTCCCAAAACGAGAAACTTTAAGACGAATTGAGTAGAAGAAGGTGAGAGATTGAGGATCGATAACCAAAAACCCATCATCATCAAGAAGAAGAAGATGTAATATCATTAGCCTCAAAGACATTCATCCTCCTCATCAATCCCTAGAACACATTCCTCCTCTCTGGTAATTATTCTTTCTTCCTTCAATCCATTTCCAAAGTCTTTTTATGTTCTCTTCTTTCCCACTCACATTCGAGAGTTAAAAATTGATTCCTTCTTAGTGTTCTACTACATTCGTTCTGTGATTTTCCTCATTTTTCTGTTAAATTTTGTATCATTTTTTTTTTGTTTTTGGGTCAGAAGATAATAAGAGCAGTTAGTGTGGCAAAGCAGAGATGAGTGAGTTGAAGCCTCCAAAGGTGTTGAATTCTTTCTCAAACATTCAGATTGATCCGAACAGCACACAAGCGAATCAGCCTCCTCTTCCTAAACCCCAAGAAGAAAAAGAAGACCCCAAATCATCATTTTCTAAAGGTTCCACCTTTTCTTCCAGAGAGTTGGATTTACGTTTTTTTGACTCTTCTGATACTCTGATATTTGTTGGTCCAGATGAATCTAAGAAAGGGTCTGCAAAGTTGGTATTACACGGAATGTGTCTTTCCAAGCGGTGGAAACCTCCCGTCTATGATTGCTGCAATGTTCATGGACCTTCTAATATGAGACTGTAAGTGACACATAACCTACCTGCATTTTGCTCCTATTTCGAAATCACAACCACTTGGTATTTGTTTTCGTTTTTTGGGTTCAGGTTTACATACAAAGTTGTGGTTGAGATTAGAGATTCTTCAGGAACAACAACTCTTTTGGAATGTTTTGGTGATCCCAAACGCAAGAAGAAAGCTGCGTCTGAGCATGCAGCTGAAGGAGCACTCTGGTATCTTGACCATGTTAAGGGGAAATCAGACAAAGCTGCATCAGTAAATCAGTTGAAGTAATTGGAAATTGTTTAGCATAGTTTTTCATACTGAGTGTTGTACATTTGTTTATCTGAGTTTTATGTTTGTTCTCAAAACCTTATCAGAATTTACTTTAGAACCTGCTTTGATGGTTATAAGTTTCTCTAGCTCTTGTGCTATTTAATAAATTTATTAGCAAGTATAAATCTCCTCTTTTTTAATTAGTGAAGGCTAAGAACTGCAGATTCAATACAAACACACTAGATTATATAAGATTTATTGCTACTCTTATTCTCATTCTTATAGAAGACTCTGATTTTTGGTTTGCTGCAGTTTCGTTTTGGCAGGGGTAAAGATCAGAAGAAACTCAATGTTGGAACAGGAATTCTAAGTAAATGTAATATCTTATTAGCTTTGTAAGGGCAACAAAAAAAAACATTATCCCAGGCTCTACCACTTGGTGCATATCTGATGATGAACTTGAAGATATAGATTTAGGAATTGCAGTCTTGATATCCTTTGAAAGCGATAGACCCAGTCGAGCTGAGAGTCTTAACCCCCTGAGAATTCTAGCTGATAGACATAATGGTTAGACACAAAAGTACAAGGCCTTGAGAAGAATGAATTAAGGCACATACCACAATCTTCACTGAAAGACAAATGCGCAGGGACGAGTGTACGTAGCTGCATTCAGATTTCAGCGTTAGAAAACAATGGTTAAAATGATTTACAGAAAATAGGAGTAAGCAATAAAAAAGCAGTTTAAGTAGTCATCTTTAGATCCTTCAAGTCTTCCATTCCATTTCTTTGTGTCTAAAATACATTGCATGTTCTAGGTTATCCCAAAGTTTCCTTTTTTGTAAGTATACCACAAGAACATCACATGACCCAGAAAAAACACAAAAGCCAAAAGAAAAATATGACAAATCAGCTACAACTGTTTCTTCTTCTTCTTCTTCTCCAAGTATGAATGGCTTCTCTGGAAGTTCAATATAGCCCACACCAGATGCCTCAGTCCAATCTCAGGCCACAGAGCATCCGGAGAGAAGAGCTGGCAGTGACCAGTCTGCCACAAAAGAAAGTTGCTCAGCCTCGTCTCTCCTGAACTCCGGATCAGTATATCAGGTTCCGGAGCCACGCTCATCTGCATATTCTCCTCAATATCCACCAACCGAACCCTCTCCCTCTCCCTCTCCACATCCTTATCCGCACAAGATCTCTTGACAGCTTGTAGGATCTCATCGGTGGAGTTGTAAGCAACGCAGACGAGAAGCACCACTCTACTGTTCTCAGCCGTGGCCTTCATGACTTCTTCAGCAGCAGCTCTCACTTGTTTGTTGAGAAGCCCCAAGTTACCGATGAAATAAACACGTATGCCGTATTGGTGCACGATGCTCTCTTTATCGAGCAAGGACTTGATCTTCACTAGCATCAGATCCATGAGAGACTGAACCTCCTCGGGCTTTCTCCTGAAGTTATCTATGCTGAAGGCGTATATGGTCACGTACTTGACGCCCAGCTCGTAGCAGTACTGTAGCATAGTCATAAGGGCGGAGAAGCCGGCTTTGTGGCCGGACCCGTCTTCTAGACCGCGCTTCTTAGCGAACCTACGGTTGCCATCCATGATAAAAGCGAGGTGGATGGGTAAAGGACCCATAGATAGGACTCTGAACAAGCATCTTCTTGAAAGCATGTGTATCTGCTCGAGGAGTTGGCTGACTCCACCGCCCCCCATAGTATCCTCTGCAGCAGAAATAAGATTAGTACACAAACCTTAACAGTATTTGACATGTAATGTCTTTAAAAAAACCTCAACTTGGGACATAATGGAGTAAATGTTTTAGCCTTGAACACAGAATACACAACTAAGATTCTCTCACTCACTATAGATAAAAAAAAAAAAGATCAGAAGATTCAATAAAGATTCAGATGATACGAAGCAAAGGGTACAATACTAACGAAAATCAAAAATCGGAAATCAAATCGCAAAATTGGTAAAGCAGGGTGTTACCTAGGAGCTCGATCCTGGCTGAGAATTATCAAGCGAAGCAGCACCCTCTCAACAGATGAAATCTCTTTCTTAGCGAATAGTTGACGGCAAAATCAGCCGTCAGACCAAAATTCTCAGTAGTTGACTCCTGTGAAAGAGAGGAAGAGGAGGAGAGAGGAGTACTTTTACTTAGGGGAAGGAAGCAAAATAAGGAAAATAACCAGAACCGGCGGTTATGAAGGATAAAACCCTATTAAATTCCGGTTCAGATTTTTTTAACATTCAGAACCTAAAAGAAAGGGTCAGCAAAATTGTTCGGGTGTTACACTGAAATGTCTACTTCCAAGCGAACCACAACTTACTTGCTGGTTACACTTTGCTCCTATTTCGAAATCACAACCTTGTTTGCCTTGACACTTGGTTTGTTTTTTTCTGGTTCAGATTTACATACAAAGTTGTGGTTGAGAATCTTAGAGATTCTTCAGGAACAACAACCAACTGTTTTGGAATGTTTTGGTGATCCCAAGGAGCGCTCTGGTATCTTTGACCATGTACAAAGGGAAAACACACAAAGCTGCATCAGTAAGTAACAGCAGAGTTTAAGCTGCATGAGTTAGTACATGCTTTGATGATTCAAAGTATTACTATCTACCCAGGGTTGTACATTTGTCACCAAAGGTTCTTTGTTTCTTTCTTTCTTTTTCCTCCAACCTTATCAGAATTTACTTAGTACATGCTTTGATGATTCAAAGTTTTGTTTAACTCTTTCTGATAAATTTTTGTTAGGAAATAGAAATCTCCTCTTGGTTAGTTTAGTAGTGAAGGCTAAGAATTGCAGATTCAACACAGACAGACACACTAGATTGATTCGTACTCTTCTTTCTCATTTGCAGTGAAGAACAATAGATTCATCTTATTTTTGCTTTGATGCATTTTCCTCTTGGCAAGGGTTAAGAGTACAGAAGAAAACTCACCAAGAATTCTAAGTAAATGTAATATCTTATTAGCTTTGTAGCTTTATAAGGGCAAAAAACAAGAATATCTCAAAACAAATAAAGCAGCCAACAGCCACTGCTGATAAAAAGAAATTAACCTTTTTTTTTTCTTTTCTTTTTGCAGTATTTTTCTTATGATGATGGTGGTGGTGGTGGTTTATTATTCAATACTCTTGTGGTTTTAGTTCTAAACTAAACTGAGAAACACACTTTGTTTCTGAAAATCAATCAATCACAGGGTGTAGTGTTGCTGGATAGCCTCTATGTCAAGTCCCTTCTGCTTCACCACTGATTCCACGTGACCTTTCAAGGTATGATGCTCTCTTAGCCTGCAAATATTAGATGAGAGAAGAAACAATGTCAAGGCCATATTCTCAGGAATGTTATGGATTATTCAGTTGCGTTACCTTGCGACTTCAGCTCGTCTCTTGGCCTGATCTGCTATCTCTGAAAGTTCTCTGTAAGTGCTCTTGTCGTTGAACATCTCTGAGGGTTGAGCAGGTTGCAATCCGTGAAGGGTACGTTGTGCTTGTGCCCATTGTGCTTCCCTCTCTCCTTTTCCATAGTCTTTCTTTGACGTGAAAGCCGTCTGAACACAAAAAAAAGTAACAAAGTTTAGAACCAGTACTATTGCAACAGAGGAGGACTAGTGTTCTTGTTCTTTACCTTGTTCTCAATGACATTATCCCAGGCTCTACCACTTAGTGCATATCTGATGATGAACTTTAGGATATCCAATGGTACGTAAGTAACTATACTGTAGAGCCAAATAACTCCTGCCCATCCCCACCCAGTACCTCTGATTCTTGCAAAATCCCAGTTTGCGTACACCGCAATGAGAGTAGCAATCTTTATGTCAAAAGAGAAACAGAGAACACTGTCAGTACATTTTGAGTCTTTGTATCTAATAAAGACCAAAAGCATTTTAACTCACCAGCTGAGCTAAGAAAAAGGCAGCGATCAACCAGAAGCCAGGACGCTCAGCATATGACCAGCTACGTGACCTTGTAACAAAGATAAGCGCCTGGCTAATGATACTAACTTGGAGGTATATAGCTGCTGTTAGCTCGTGAGGATTGCCACTGATAGATCTCACCCCAAACCTTGCCTGCACCAGCAACAAAACTCATGATCAGAGAGACACTTACTTGAAAATCCTCATAGTAAGGTAAGAGTTCTCTTACCGAGAAGAAGTCAGTGCTCTCTGCAGCCCAGAAGAAAACAACAGTCATCACTGCAAGGTAAGTCCCAAGAACAACACCAGTAGCAAATATCTCTTTAAGTTTCCATGAATCAGGAAGTGGAGAAGGCTTTACTCTATCCTTTGATATTGTCATGATAGTACCATCATTCAGGATCGCTATTACCAACACCATGAATGGTGAGAAGTCGAACTTCCATATGAGTGCAAGCAGCATAAACCCCATCACTACACGGATTGTGATGGAAACTGCATAGATTGTGTAGTTCTTCATTCTCTGGAAAATGGCTCTGCTCGTTAAGACAGCACTAACTATGACACTGAGACCTGGCTCAGTAAGTACAATGTCAGATGCACTTCTCGCTGCATCAGTGGCGTCAGCAACAGCTATTCCGATGTCAGCTCTCTTGAGAGCCGGGGCATCGTTCACTCCATCACCAGTCATGCCACAAATGTGCTTCATCTCCTGGAGCCTCTTCACAATCTCATACTTGTGTTCTAATCAGACAAATGAAACAGATTCATTACAATGATCCATTAAGAGATAATGGGATGGATCCTACATTAAGTTTGATTGTTTTTACCAGGGAAGACACCGGCAAATCCATCAGCCATCTCAATGAGTTCATCAACAGGAATGCTAGAAATAGATTCATCCTTGTCCTGTCCAAGTAGAGCAGAAGAAGGATACATGTTGGTGCCCATACCGAGCCTACGACCAGTTTCCTTACCAATGGCGAGCTGGTCACCAGTGATCATCTTGACATTGACACCGAGGTCAAGAGCTCGCCTGATTGTCTCTGCACTGTCATGTCTTGGAGGATCAAAGAGAGGTAAGAGACCAAGAAACTGCCATGGCTCGCCAGGGCTGTTCTTGTCTTTCTCAGAGACAGTCTAATAAATAGCCAAAAGAATAAAAGAGCATTTTAACAAAAGAAAGGCATAGTCTTCAAACATTTGGGATTGGCACTAAAAAGCTTTTTTTACCTGTCTGCCAACAGCAAGAGAACGAAGTCCTCTGTCAGCAAACTTGTCAATGATGTCATGAGCTCTCTTCTTTGTATCCTCTCTAAGGTTACATAGCTCAATGATCTACAAGTTACAGAGACCAATCAGTGGGAAAGAACTTCAAAAACTCTCTAGAATATGCGTTTTCTTACTTGTTCTGGTGCGCCTTTGCTGACACGATGCCAGTTTCCACTAGAATCAATGTAAGTGATAGCAGTACGCTTGTCCACGGGGTTAAAAGGAAAGAAATGGACTTCAGTGATGCCTTGTCTTGCTTCACTGGGATCTCCAAGCATTCCTACAATGCAAGCATCAATAGCATCCTGGTTCTCAACTCTAGAGGCTCTTGCTGCATTCACCATAAGCTGCTCTTTGTCCAAATCTTTAACAAAAACCTCAACCATGCTCTTGTCAACGGTAAGCTTGTTGAGTGTAAGAGTTCCAGTCTTGTCACTGCACAAAACATCCATCCCAGCCATCTCTTCAATCGCTGTCATCCTCTTTGTGATAGCTCCTTGCTGTGAGAGACGGTGTGATCCAATGGCCATGGTGACAGACAAAACAGTTGGCATTGCAATAGGGATTCCTCCGATGAGTAGCACCAGAAGATTGTCGATTCCATCTCTATAAGCACGGTGCTGGATAGGATA
Source organism: Eruca vesicaria subsp. sativa (assembly GCA_932364175.1). Classification (NCBI taxonomy): domain Eukaryota; kingdom Viridiplantae; phylum Streptophyta; class Magnoliopsida; order Brassicales; family Brassicaceae; genus Eruca; species Eruca vesicaria. The sequence goes on from CAKOAT010112932.1 coordinate 77,161, forward strand.
CATGACAACGATCTCAATGATCATACCTATGGCGATAGAGCAGATGCAGAAGTTACCAATAGCAGTCAACACTTTCTGGAAATGGCCTTCTTGGTTTGTGCTGTCTACAAGATGAGCTGCTTTGCCGAAGAAAGTGTGAACACCAGTGGCGATCACAACAGCTTCTAACTCTCCTTGTTTGCAGGTGGAGCCAGAGTAAACTTCTTGGCCAGGGTTCTTGGTGACTGGCAAAGACTCACCAGTGAGAGCAGATTGATCAATCTTGAGAGGATCACCTTCCAAGAGACGACCATCTGCTGGAACAATGTCACCCAATTTGATGCTGATAATGTCTCCGGGGACCAATATAGCTGCCTCTTGCTCGCTCCACTTGCCATCTCTCAGAAGCTTTTTAAAAGTGATTGATATGCATTAGTTTAATCATCCATTTGTTTGAGCAATGTTTTGGTAAAAAACTTACTTTGGTTTTGGGAGCTAGACCGGCCATTAAAGCGGCGGCTGCGTTACCAGCGTTGTTTTCTTCAATGAAACTAATGGTAGAGTTAATGATAAGAAGAACCGTGATACCCACGAAATCTTGCCAATCCGGTGGCCTTCCCTGCAGGTTTTACAAAACGTGTTAAAAGACAGAAAGATGATGGATTCACCAGCTTAAGTTAAGGTGAGATTATTACTCCTCCGTTGGCCAAGGCGATAGCCATGATAGCAGCCAACTCCATGACCCATGAGAGAGGGTTCCACATAAACCCTAAGAACTTGAGAATCTTGCTTTCCTGTGAGATTGAAACATGTTAGGCTTTCTTGGGAGTGAAGAAACAGAAAAACACAAAATGAAAAAGGATTTGTTCAAAAGGAAGGTGTATTGCCTTTTTCTCTTCGAGCTTGTTAGGACCGAAGATCTCGAGACGAGTGTGGCCTTCGTCGCTGGTAAGTCCTTCCCTTGTACATCTGAGCTGCGTAAACACCTCCTCTATCGGTATTTTCTCCTGTTACAAAGTTAAGCGTTTCAAGTATGAAAAGACTGGAAGTGGAAATCTCGTAAGCTAAAGACATGGAGAAGGAAGGGAGATACTAACGAGATCGATGCCTTCGTTCTTGATATCGTCCCAGCTTGAATCTTTCCCCGCTGCCATCTTGCTTATTTTTTCTCAGAAACAGGGGTTGTGTTTTCTCGTGTAAACTTTTGTTTTTCAACTCTTTCTTTCTTAGACAGATGTTTTCAAAGTTTCTTTCTCTTGCAGTTTTTTGTGTGAATGTTTTCAAACTGATAAATTCTCTCTCAATCTTTATCTTTTTTCTGTTGTTATTTGTAACGAAACAGAAGAAACAAAAGGGGAGAAAAACAGAAACAAAGAAAATTTATGTATTTTTTTTAAAAGGAAATTATTTTATAATGAAGAATGAAGGAAACTGGTTGTTGTAATGTTTATATAAGGTGTTGGAGAGAGAGAGTGTTTGAACATGATTAGTACCTGCTGTGAAGGAGCGGGAGTTTTTGCATAGGGGCAAAGTCCAGGTCCTTCGCTTCACTCCATTACCCCCGCTTTCATCTCCTGTTTCCGCTAATCAACTCCCACCTGTCTTTTTCTCTGTCTCTCTTTTGCTCACAGTGAACAACAAAGCAATTGAACTATAATTTTTATCATTATTAGATACTTCCATGATTGATGATGATACTCTCCGTTTTAGGATAAAAGTTTTTTTTTAACTACAAAAATGTCTTTCTACTTTCGAAACAAAATGCCTATAATATTTCTCTAATCGATACGATTTACTATATTTTTTTTTTTTTTTTTTTGTCAGCCGCCCATTTACTCTAGATCAAGTGGTGACCAGTCGAGTCGATTCTCCGAAAAGAAACTCCGTCTGGTCGGGTCTGATCTATATGGGAAAACGAATAGCCTCTATTCCTTGCTTCTTTAGCTAGTGCATCCGCTCGTCCATTTCTACTCCGTGGAATATGAGACATACTCACATCCTCGAAGTTCTCCCGTAGTCGCTGAAACTCCTCGATCTCTGTAGCGAAAGCCGGCCAGTCCTCCGGTCTACTAGACATATCCACTAGATCTGAACAGTCCGTCTCAATCCGTATCGAAAGTATCCTCAAATCTCTCATACAGGAGATTGCCCACAAAAGGCCTTCCATCTCGGCATGCAGAGCTGATAGGCTCCTTCTACACGCCCGTAATCCGAACCATTCAGAACCCATTTGATCCTTGAGACTCCACCCTAAGCCACTGACACTACCATTATCGATCCATGATGCATCAATTTGGCATGTAGGGGTTTGGGGGATCCTAGGGAGCTCTGAACTAGGAGGTATCTCATGATCCTCATTTACTTCCTCCTTCTCGTTTGCCTTCCTCCAACATTCTGCCTCAAGAGACGCATGTTGAAGAGTGTCCATTGGAGATACGTCTTTCCCATTAAAGAGTTTGTCGTTCCTTGCCTTCCAAATATACCAACAGATCCATGGGAAGATGTCGAATTGTGGTCTCCGAGGAGCCACTTCTTTTCGCTTCCAAAACAGAAAGTTCATGTTTTGGTAAATAGATATACTCGGGAAGTCACCCGGAATGGACGGATAGTCCGATAAAGCCCAAACCTGCATGGCAGGGGGGCACTCAAAAAGGAGATGGTTAATTGACTCCACTGGGCCAGCACATCTAGGACAACTCCTATCGGTGCCCAGGTGTCTATAAGTTAGCCTCTCTGCTGTCGCCACACAGCCTGAAATAGCTTGCCACAAAAAGTGCTTCATCTTGCTTGGAGCCTTTAGCTTCCATACATGACTCTGGAGACCTTTGACACTTGGTTCGAGAACCATTTCCTGTGTAGGGTTCGTCTTGCTCAATTGAAGTAGATTATATCCGGTTTTAACTGAATAGACTCCTGTCTTTGTGTGATTCCAAACATATCCATCCAGACCAGAGGAACATGAGGGTTTAATCTCAAGTATCAACGGGATATCATCTGGCTGAAAGAATTCCCGTAGTAGGTTAATATCCCACTCCTTGGTATCATTCCTAATAAAGGCCTGAACAGGGAGTTGGGGAAGTCTGTAGACAATGTACTATATATATACTATTAATTTATCAATCATAGGATAAAAGGATTATTTGAAGAGGCGTTGTGTAGAAAAATCATTATATGTTTTAGATAGTACTTGGACAAAAAAAATATTTCCAAACTGAGGGGAAAGAAAGAGAGACAGACTGTCTAATATACTAAACCGTCCAAAACCAAAGCTAAGGGAATCATCCACTCAAAGGAATAAGCAAATCTCTCATTTTCTGCCGCTTGCTACTCTTGGCTTCGCCTTAACCTCGCTTTCCTGCATAAACAAATGCCCTCATCGATTAATAAAATCAACACTACTAACAATACTGTCTCGAACAACATGACTGATAAATACTACTATGGGTGTGAGTAAAACACTACACACACCTGTGGCATGTGCAAGAAAATGCTGCTTTTCGCCGTTGCCGGGTTGTGATTCTCTGCACCTTTGTTCCAGTCATAGCACGACTACAATAATAATCAATAACATCCTTTTACTTTTCAAACTTCTTTGTGTTGAAATTAAAAAAAGAAACAGAAGAATATGTAACCTACCGCATATGCATATAACGACCCATCGTGATTATACGAACTGCAAGTAATTGGCTGACTGCACCTTGACATAGCCTTGAGTCTTTGCTTACTATCCTTGTCCCAGAAATTGAAGGCGCCATCTGAGCCAGCAGTGGCAAAAGTGCCATGGACCTTACCAATTTTACACAACTCAACCAAATCACCATTTGTTCCATCTACTAGTTTCATGCTTAAGACTACATATATATCCATAAATGAGAGCTTACCGGGTGGAAGTTCAGAGCGTTGACAGAATAGATCTCATTCCCATCTCTGTGGCATTTGAATGTGAAGTTTTTGTTCTGTTGAGAATCATCCAGGTGATGGACACCAACCCGCCCCTCAATTGAACCAACCTATAGATACAGAGAGAATCGGATGTGGTTACATATTGAAACATTTTCTGTGTATCAAGACAAGGTGTGGCTGATAAAACAGCTTCCAACAGTATTCAACTTTATTTGTAACCAACAAAAACTTCTCAAGCTTGAAAAGGACAACAAAGGTAGAAATAAAAGCGCGTAAGAAGACATACCAAAAACCCTTGCTGATCAGGGAAGGCAGTAACACACCTCGTCTGGTACTTCAGTGGTGACACGATTCTCTTGAACTCGGTCTGCAGATTTGGTAAATTAATAAAAAGTTCATTACACAAGAGACATAGTAACTCCGCATTGTTAGCACTAAGAGATCTTACACAAATCATAAAATAGAAAAGAAGGAAAACCCGTACCTGAGGATTTTGCAAGTTGAAGACAATCAGATTCCTATCTGCAGTTCCGACAACCAACAGAGGATGTTTCACAGACAATGAATAGCATTTATCTGGAAGCTGTTGTGTATGCACGGGAGTTTGTTGCCTTGTATCCCAATATCTGGAAGGAAAACCAATACACATTGTTAACTAAACCTTACGCGCATAAATTAGTTTTATCAGTCAAGCGATTCTATCATTTGCTTGATAGAACATAATGAAGAGCCATTCTTACTTCAATGTTTTATCCCAGCTTCCAGTAACAAGGAGATTCATTCCGGGGATCCAGGCCATGTCAACAATAGGAGCATCGTGCATAGCAACAGTAACAGGTTGACCACCAGACAACAAGGGCCACATTTTGGCTTGCTTATCACATCCTCCACTAAAGACTGTGGTTCCATCATCTTTCCAAGCAGAACACAAGACCTTCAGCACAATAAAATCATTAGATCCTAAGCAAAAAGCGAAAGCAAGATTGAAAAAGGAAGATAGAAAGCAACAAAATACTACCGGCTGATCATGCGAGATTGATGCTTTAGGAGCACTGGCTAGAGAGGTTCCACTACGAGATATTTCCCAACACCTCACCTGCAATAACAAGAAGCAAACTCAAATATTACAACAATACACGAATATGAGAGAAACAAGATAAATAAGAAAACACAGTATTGGGGGACCAACAAGTAAGCAATGAAAAAAAAAACAAAGGAGGCAAGAGTAAAAAACCTGATTGTCCCATGAAGTAGCGACAAGAATATCGGCTCTCGGACTAAAACTTAAGCTGGAGATAGAATCTGCGGGTGATGGAGTAACCTGGAGGACAAGAGGGAAACCTTTTGTGTGAAATTTGAACTGAGATATTAAAAAAAGACGAGAGAGCTTTAATAGATAAGCTAACGTCGACATCCACAAGTCTCAAAACGATTGATTCCTTTTAGTAGGATAAAAGGTTAAAGCTACAAAACAAGAGACTAACAAAGATTTTCGCAGCAATGAGCAAAGATTTCCAACTAATCCCTTGGAATCTAAAGCCGTAAAAACCCTAAATACTCTACTATATGCAAGCAAATCAAACAGAATAATGAAGCGCCATACCTCATATGATTTATTTGGGTTCGTGTTCGCGTTCGCCGCGGCACCAAAGGTAGCCATTAGCACGAGCCGAGGTCGTCGGAATAACTGTAGAAAAAAAGTTTGAATCAGGACGCGAAATCACATAAGTAATGCTCCTCAATAAAACTTCATCAGATCAGCTGAAACGAAACCAATAAGAGAATCAAAGATACAAACCCTAGAGAGGAAGCTCCGTCGGAGATAGTCTTTTCCGGTGTTGCAGAAGAAGAGGAGGGAACGCGGAAGTAGTGAGACAGAGAAACATTTACCTAAAGCTCAATTTTGATTCAAAAAAAAATATAATGGGCCTATCGTTGGGTTTATTTATGGCCCAATAGTTTACTTTATTCGATTTGGTCGGGGTTACAAAGCAGATCATAGTCTAAACCGGGCTTATGAATTTGATCTGATTGTGCTTGCAATTTTCTTTGTTCATGGATCTCAATAGTGGATTTATTTGATCCTTAAGAAATAATGAATTTGAGTTATTGGTCTCATATGTATCATTTTACATAATATTTTATTTTGTTGATCATTTGTATTCATAGATCTAATTGTACTAATTATGTACATCATTCGTAGAGTTGATTTCGTTCATTTATCAATTTTTTTTTTGTTATATTTGTTGTGGTAGTTGGCTTTCAACCCCAACTTTAATTAAGTGGCGTTTGGATTACTACCTGATTTATCCTTTGTTGAATGAAAAATCTAAATAGACAGAGTTGGAACCAAACAAGTCTATTTAGATTCTTTACATATCTCGATTTCACATTTTAGTATTGTTTCTCAATACACATTTCAAACTTGATAAACTTACACATTAGACTTGCTTTTATTCAACTTTTTGTTTACTGTTGTTTACCTTGCCAATTTTTTTTGCATGTTTATATTGATTCATCTGCATTCTCTTTATAAAAGTATTGTAGACTTGTTTGGCTTCGACTCACATATCGAAGTTTAATTCAGACACTAGCAATTCATTTGAGTTTGTTTAATTGTTTTTAACAGATTGAAGTTCAATTCAGACACGATTATGCTAGCTGTAAAGGTAGCATTGGGGGATATTTCATGACACAAATATTGATGTCTCTTCTGTGATTGGTACAAAGAATCTTTCATTGGGATTGGATTTGTTGTTCCAGACAAACAACCTCAGTGTCACAAGGTTTGATGCTGTCTTTTCCTACACTACAGAAGAAAAGAGGACCTCCTCTATTTATTTGTAAGAAAAATCTGTCACTTTTTGATTACTTTCATTACATATTGTTGTGTTGATTGTTTTTCTTTTTTTTACCTAGTTAGGAATGAAATGGTTCAGGTGTTGATGGCATCATATCATCAAGTTATCGGCTCTGATATGTCTATTGGAGCCCACCAGTCTGTTATTACATTAGGAGTGGAGCACAGACTTGATCCACACCTTTGGTTGAAGTCGTGGATTGCTAACAGCACTGGGCAAGTTAATGTCATTTGCCAGTGGTATTTCTTGAGGGTAATAGGAGAGTTCAGCCATTTCCATATATCTAGGATGGGATTGGGTATTGCCCTCAGCTTCTAAAACTCTTAACAAGAAAACGCCTTCAGTGCCTCCTCATCTGATGATCTATGTTTAGTTTTTGTAATTCATGTTTAGCATTTTTGTCTAAGTATGACAATTTGTTCTACTCTATAAACTTTTGACTCCTCACTTTGTTTAAGATAGAAATTTATCTTATGTGCTTTATTGTTATCTTGAAGTTTCTTGGTAGCTAGAAGCTTGTTGTTGGCGACGGGTACATCCACTTATATCATACAGGAACAACATGTTATTGTTACATTTAAGCATTATTTCATCTTCCATCATCTTTATGTTTTATTTTTAGGTTATGAGGGAAGCCACTTGTCACTCTGGGAAAGTAAAGATCTAAAGGAAAATATGTGATTTGTTGCTAAGTTGGTAAAGTTGTTTTCTGATCTCAAGAAGTGTTGTCTAAACATAGAGTAAGTTTGGAAAGGATGTGGTTCGATTTAAGGGAGAAGATTGGTTATGGTCGAAGATCCTTGTCATTGTGGAGTAGCATCATAATAAATTATGTGCTTTTGCTTAAACGTATGATTTGGTTGTAAGAAAATAGCTGCTTATTTTAACAAATATTGAAGCTTAATAGCTTATGTTTCAAGTTAGATATCCATCATAATTTTAATGATTTACATTTGTAACTAGTCTTATAAATTATCCCAGAGAAGAATCATATAGAATTAGTCAAAATCTTAAAATAAAAGCTATAATAAAAGAATTTCAATTGGTATTTTTGCTTGAAAGTTATGATAAGTTAAGCATGTCATGGTCAGATAACAATCAGAATAAATTCGACCCAAGTAAATCGAACTTGGGTTGTAGTAAAAAATCATCAAAACTAATCGCGATTTTTGTATAAGGTTAATCTCGAATATAATACACAAAATGTGATATTTGTTAAATTGCTAGGCTTATGTCAACCACTGGACTCACGCAATTTTGAATTGATCTTAATTTAAAATTTGGGTAATGTATATTGAGAATTTCGTTATTAGTTTTCTAACTTATTTACTAGCATATGGTATTATGTTCAATTTATTTGGGATATAGTTTTCTGATCCATTTGAATATTAACTGATCAACTATTTGCAAAGAAAATTATTCATTAATTTTACAATCATCTTATAAAGTTTATCTAAATGTGCTTGAATTGTCTTTGTTCATGGATCTTAATGGATGGATGCATTTGATCCGATTTAAGGTTGCAAATTATTTGTTGATGAATCTCAAGGGATCCTACAGAAATAATGAAATTGAGTTATTGGTCTCATATATATATGTATATATATATATATATCATATTCTATAATATTTGATTATGTTGATCAGATGTATTCATATATCTGAGTGTACTAATTCTGATCATGATTTGTAGTTATGATTTAAATTTTTTTATCTATTGCTTTATGGTTTTATTGCATAAGGAATTTGTTTTTGATGTTATGGTTTACTTCCTTCTGATTCAATTTTCATTCTCAAGCCCAATTTACTGTAGCTGCGCCATTATTATTTTTTGAATAGAAATTAAATTGACATTCCAGTTGGTTAAATCTCGTTTTGTTCTTCTTTTCTTTACGATAAACCCAAACACAATCAAACCATTAAGGGTAAACACGAGAAAATTGAAAAATAATTTCTTTCACTGAAGATTACTATGGATTACTCAAATTCCTCCGACTAATCTCTCGTTTTACTTATGGTGGTTGTATCTTAGGGGATTAACTTTTGAAATTTCGTTCAACTCAACCTTAATATCTAAAATTTTATACTCCTGATTAACCAGGATTTATAATCATAAAACTTCAAGGAAAAGAATATTTTTTTCAAACAACGTTAATTTGCATGTGAAAGATAGGACCTAGTCGTATTTACTATGCATCTCTTAGTGGAATATTTTTATGCTGACGGGTTTGTTACGCTTTTCCTGGAAAATATTTTATTTTTTCTTTAGATAAGCTCGTCTATAAACTATATAATCTTAAATATATACCTAGTGCTCATTATATATTGAGAGCATTTTGAGACAACTCAAAGATATTTGGAGGAATTCTGAAGCGTCATAAAATTTGAAAGCTTATAAATTATCATAGTAAATAATGTGCTTTTGTTTGAATGTATGGTGTGCTTGTAAGAGAAAAGTTGCTTATCCAAGATAATTTTCATGATTTTTATTCATAACTAGTCTTATGAAGTCTTCCAAAAAGAATCATATATAATTAGTTTCATTCTTCAAATAAAACGCATAATGAAAAAACTTTCTTTGGTGTTTTTGACTGAAATTCTTGTTAAGTTAAGCATGTCATGTTCAGTTGAAAATCGGATTGACATTTATTTCTTATCTCACAGAACCGATTCGGCCCAAGTAGTTTGAACTTGGACGTGTAGCTAAAAATTATCAAAACTACTCACCATTTTTGTATAAGGTTAATTTCGAATATAATGCATAAGAATGTAATATTTTGAAAATCGTTAGGTTTACATCAACCGCCCAACTAACGGCTAACACAACCTCGAGCATTTCTGATCTTAATTTAAATTTTTGGTAATGTATATTTGGAAATCTCTTTACTAGTTTTCTCACCTATTTTCTAGCATAAGTTATTTGTTCAATTTATTTGTGATATAGTTTTCTGATCCCTTTGAATATGAACCAGTCAACTATTTGAAAAATAAAATTGTTCATTGATTTATAAGGATTTAATGAAGTTTATCTGATTGTACTTGCAATTGTCTTTGTTCATGGATCTTAATGAGTGGATCAATTTGATCCGATTTGAGGTTGCAAATTCTTTGTTCATGAATTTAAGTTATTGATCTCGTTTGACCCACATAAGAAAATTATTGGTCTCATATATATCATTTTATATAATATTTGATTTTGTTGATCATATATATGTATTCATAGATCTAAATGTATTAATTATGTACATGATTTGTAATGTTGATATATTTTTTATCTGTAACTTTTTGGAAATATTACATGTGGAATCGGTTCTTGACATTATGGTTTACCTCTTCAATTTTCATTTCTAGTGCCAATTTTATCTTTCGAAGAGAAATTAGATTGATATTCCAATTTCTTTCTATCTAATTTTTCTACAATGTCTTTCTCACTGTTTTTATAGATGGAGGTCCAATTCATGCATGATTATGCTAGCCTTAAAGCTAGTATTGGAGGATTATTTCATGACACCAACTTTGGCTTATCTCCAATAAGTGGCACGAAGTACCTCTTCTTTGGAATAAATGTGTTGTTGCTAACTAACACTCAGAACAATACAATGTGTGATGCACATTTTGCTTATACTAATCCATAAAAGATAACTTGTTCTATTACCTTGTAATAACAATTTTTATATGTTTCCTTGCTTTTTTTTAATCTATTTTCATTATTATATATATAATTTTAAAATTTTTTTATGTCGTTTAACACCCATTTTTAGGAATGAATTGGGCAAAGTCTTGATGGCATCATAACATCAAGTAATTGATTTAGACACATCTATTGGTGTTGAGTTCAAATACTATTTTATCGACAGAATGAGTGTTTTTACCTTGAGAACGGAGCACCAAGCTTGATGTTTTGCAAAACCGAATAGTACTCGCCAAGCTAATGTCATTTTCCAGTGGTCTGAAACTTTTACTTGTGAAGAGCAAAACATTCTGCTCTTATCCTTAGGCTTTTGGTGTTGTCTCATGTTCTATTTTGAAACCTCTCCTTTTCATCATTGAAATTTTTTGGTTGCAATTGATAATTTATTACTATTTAATCTTAAATAGATACTGCCGAAAGCGATATGCCTAAAAACTTTATGGAATATATTCTCTTTAATTTTCCTTTTTCATGTTTCTGATTGATACTTACTAGCTGGATTTGATAGTATATAATCTATACTATATAAAAGTTGAGGCTATAAGCCATTGAGGACGTCCACGTAGGATTTAAGTCCTCCAATCGTATAATGACACATCATTATATTAGTTTATTATTTTTATAAAATGTCATTGTTTCCAAATTATATTAAAAACGAAATTAGTATTCCATATATAACTTAGCTAATAAAATAAATATTAACATTTTACAAATTACTTAAAAATGTTAATTGTTATAAAAAATGGAAAATCAAAATAAAAACGTAATATTAACAAAACAATATTGTCTTTTTAGATATACTAAATGTAAAGTATCATTTTTAGAAAATGTCAATGTTTCCAAATTATATTAAAAACGAAATTNTTTTTTTTGACAAAACATTATTGTCTTTTTAGATATACTAAATGTAAAGTATCATTTTTAGAAAATGTCAATGTTTCCAAATTATATTAAAAACAAAATTAATATTCCAAATATAATTTAACTAAAAATTAAATATTAAAACTTACTTAAAAATGTTAACTGTTATAAGAAAATAGAAAATCAAAAATAATTTTTTTTTGACAAAACACTATTGTCTGGTTAGATATACTAAATATAAAGTATATTTTATACAAAAATAAAATAATAATCTAATAGTAAAATAGTAAAAGTAACAAAAATCATCTTACAAAGATAAAATAAATTTAATTTTTTTTTTTTTTTAAATATCATTGTTTCCAAATTAGTTTAATTAAAAATATATATATTATCTAATAAATTAGGTTATTAATATAAATTATTAGTTTTAAAATGTTAGATTTCGAAATTTTGAATGTTAGTATTTCCAAATTTCTCTATATTAACATAAAATGGAATAAAGAAAATTATTAATATAAATTATTAGTTTTTAAATTGTCAAGATTTTGAAATTTAAATGTCTGGATTTCCAAAGTTCTGTATATTAACATAAAATAGAATAAAATAGGTTATTAATATAAAGTATTAATATTTAAAATGTTAAGATTTCCAAATTTTAATGTTAGGATTTCCAAATGTCTGTATATTAACATAAAATACAATAAGAAATTTTATAATATATGAAGTATTGGGTGACTATAAATAACTGTCTAAAGTTCTAAAAGTTTTCAAAATATATGTTGAGAAACATAGATATATTGGAAA
>CAKOAT010112932.1:90405-101258 GCA_932364175.1 Eruca vesicaria subsp. sativa
ATATTTTAAAATATAAATTAATATTTCCAAAAAATATGAATATGTTTAGAAACATAATTATTATATTTACAAATACAAATAACTAAATAGCTAATAAGATAACATAATTATAAGAAAACATAAATACTAAATTAAAGATTATATTTTAAATAAGAAAATTATATTACTCAATTAATATTTTAGTTTTAAGTTATTTTAAATAAACTAAATTATTAAAACAGACTCGCGCGTAGCGCGAGTATAAAATCTAGTTGTATAGAAATTATATCCAAAAACTGAAACGAAAGAGTAAATAAGATTACAGAAAGAAAAAAAGGTTTGTATATTAACAAGATTACAAAGCACAACCACAATTAGGGAAAGAAACAGAAAAGACGAGATTAAGAAAGGCTTTTGTTTAACAACAAAGCAAAAATCAAACGGTGGAAGATCCAAGAATCACTGGCGATGAAGGATGCATGGCACGAGGACGCCTTTTCCTGCTTCGACCACGAACTTGAACTGAAGGAGATGAAGATGATGAAGAAGGAGTATCAATCGTCGTAGAGCTCTCTCTGCTCGATCCACTCGTCAGTTTCTTCTTCTCAGATTCTGCCTCACATGATTTGTCTTGATTGATTCTGTTATTCCCAAGCTTGGTCGCGTTTATGGTCGCAGGAAGCACACAGTTGCACATGAATCCTAAGATTTTAAAAACAGAGCTATTCAGAAACAGAGTCCTTCCCAAAATGCATAAAGATGCCAAGCCCAAGTCATGTTTTAGCTCCCAAGCTGTTCTTATCGATCAGAAAACGTATATCTCAAGTAAACCCAGAAGCTGAACTTGGATCTTAAGCATAAAATGGAATCTTTCAAGCTAAAACTTAGTTCACATTTTAGTCTACATTGTAACCAAAGGCTAATTAATACTTTAAAAGGCCACTATTGAATATTAGCAATAGCATCACAATACTCGCTTGCAGAACACAACTATTATTAACTTCTTTTGACTCTCAGTCTATAAATAAAATGTAAAAAGATTTAAAAGGAGTGTTACCAGAGAGTTTACCGATTCTTGCAAGACGGTTAATCCAGCTAGGAATTGGATTCCCGGTTAACTTAATACAAATCTCATCGCAGAAATGGTTGCAGTTCTTGGTGATGAGATTGTAAGAACTCCCTTTATATATCTCTGAAAGTTCCTCCATCGTACTTCTCACTTCCAATGGCCCAAGATCCGTTTTACCAATCAATATCGATTTCCTAAACGTAAACCCTTCGCATTGCTTCGGTTCCCCTTCGAAAATCCCCGTACTTGGATATTCATGAGCTCCATAAGCATACTCTATACCATGAACTAAATACAAAAAGAAGATTTTTTTTAATTCGCAAGTCTAAGTTCTTGAAAATTGAAAGCCAACACTTTTGAATTTAAACGAGGAACTAACTTCAAATCCCAAGAAACTTCGATCTAAAATGATACAAGCTGTAATATTGAAATCACTTTTCAGATCTATAACCTGTATATCCATGTGGAAAATAAAGTTTGAAGAGACTCTAAAACTCAAGAATCAAAAAAAAGACAAACCTTCAACACCAGAATGGTAAACGCCAAGACCAAACCAGTAAGCATAGCCATTGATGGGAGTTAGATCGTATACATTCAGATAAACAGGAACGTTTCCTCTATCCACAAAACTTGAGTTTCTCCGGCACAGCATTTTCACTTCTTCCCTCTCCTTTCTTTCTTTTTAAAGTTTAAACGCTTACCAGTAAAGATTCAACGCCATTCCTCAGACTTCTTTGACCGCCGGAGAGAGAAAGAGAGAGGAGAGAGAGAGAGAGAGTATCGCCGGCGGCAGAGAGCGGCCGGACGAAAGTTCTTGAGATGAAAGAAGATACGTTTCTATATAAAACTGTCGGAGTTGATGACAATTTATTTACCCTTTCCACTTTAACGTAAAATGCCGAGGACTCGTCTTTTGAGATTTCCAATGCTAATTATGTTTACACTTTTCGATTAATAAGAAGTTGAAGGAAGGAGAACAAGCATTGGTTTTTGAGAATCTTGAATAAACAATGCCTAATCATATTTACTTCCATAAACTAAATACGTTTTCTTTACTTTATTTTCACTTGCCATGTTATGTTTTTTTTTTCTTTCATAAACGGCTCAGTTACAAGAATTGTTTTGTTATTCAATCGTTTGCCTAAAAAATTAAATTAATATTTTTGGCGGAATGATGCTTTAATAATTCACAGTTTATTATGGGGTCCAATATAAAGCTTAATATTCGTTATCTTTGGCTCAACTTTTGTCTCGAGACCACCCTTTTTCCCCTTTCAAATTGACTTGAAATGGAGTAATCATTTTAAATTAAGTAGTGCGGCTAATTATGGTGCAAAAGTGTGTGTTAGTACACAATTAACGATTTGTGGGAAAATAAAGGAGTCCTATGAGTATTTATTGAAATGTAATGCCACCAAAAACAATAATAATCTGCCTTAGTATTCTTTAGTCAATCAATTTTCTGTTAAAAGCATTTGCTATTTTCTGGACAGCAAACAAATTTTAAATATATATTTTTTAACTATAGTTATATAATAATGTGTAAGATGTTTTAAATACTATAAACGAAAAGAGATGTACGAAAAGTTCAACTTTCTCTATCTTGCAACAAAAAAAATGAAATGTGTTGAGGCATGCCACTAATTTGCCTTGGTTAAATTCAAAAGAATACGTTTCCCTAATATAATAAAATTATTAGAATATTAATTGAGAAAAAGAGGTCCACATCTTAGCCTACAAACAGTCACCAAAGCTGGAAAAAGAGGCAAAGTGAAAGAGACTATGGGAAAAAATATTGACAAAGATACTGTGTGTCATTCCTTGCTAGGTTTATTTATAAATATAGTTTAAGCCATGGTTTTGATTAGATCCTAGATCACAACTTCATTAAGATCTAATAACCGGTTTATATTTATTTAAAAAAAAAAATTGTATCAGACCCGGTTGGTATAAGTGATCAACCGCAACTTGAGACCCAGTTCTATTCGGGTAACCCGGAAACACATTAGCCTCGGGGCATTAGTTTAGAGAATTGCGCGAGTGGCAGAGTCGTCGTAGTGGAGCTGTAGTCGCCGGAGAGAAGTCAAGATGCTTCGCGGCAGAGGCTCGTGGGTCGGATTGTCGACCCGGTTGAAACACTATAGGATCCGACGTCTCTGCAGTAAAGGGGAGAAGAAACCGGAGAAGACGGAATCAAGTGTCGCTCAGTACAGCGAACCTGAATCCAATGTTGTTTCTCGTTACGATGAGACGTACAAGAAACTCGATAAGCTTGATTTCGTGACAGCTGCGAAGATCTTGTTCACTGAACCACCAAAGAAGAATAAATTTGGGTACTTTAAAAGCTCTCAAATTTTAGAACTGTGAAATGTGTTAGCTGTCTTTAGGTTGACTCAAAAGTGGAAAGAACATTGTTTTCAACTATTATCTAGTTGATGTTCTGAAACAATCTCTTGAAAGTAGTAAGTTGAGTTCTTGTGCTGATTAGTATGGCGTGGGTGTTACTTGTGTGTGTTAGGCTTGACTGGCATATTGTGCAATTCATTATCGTCTGCATGCCCTCTCTAGGTATTGTTTCGGTTAAGCCCCTTTCAGTATCTCCCCTCATTGTTATGGTCAGTGTTTCTGTTAAGGATGTGCTTTGTTTCTTTTCCTTGTAACAGCTGTGTATCTGGTTGCTCAATATGCTCGCCGTAAAATGAAGATCATGGACGCTGTCAGTTTCCATTTCTTGTTCATTTTCAAACTTGATGTGTTTTAAATGTTCTGTCTCCATGTTCATCGTTTTTGGCCAATGTTGCTTTATATTTTCAGGAACTTGGGGAGAAGAAGAAGAAAGAAGATGAAAAGAAAGAGAAAGAAGAAGCTGAAAAGAAGGCCATAGAAGAAGAAGCAGCAACCAAGTCTCAGGATGAGCTAATGGAGATGAAAAAGAGACTGGAAAAAATGGAAGAGACAATAAAAGAGATTGCTTTGGATGCAAAGAAACCTTCAGGGAATGCTCCAACCAAAACACAAGGAGATCAATCTACTAAACTCCCACCTAAAGAAGAATCGAAACCGAACAATGTTGAACACAAGGGCAATAATGTACAGAAGCCAGGTGAGAACCAAACAAATGTGGATTCTCCTAGGCCTCGGTGATATTATTAGAAAGGAAACTTAGGTGGTAGATGAAGAAGGATATACTCTTATTATGGTGGTTTTATTGTTTTCTCTGGAACTAATGCAGTAGTCGATGAAATTCTCTTGTTTTGCTTACTCACTTGAGGATGATTACGTAAACGCAAGGATTAATTTCACTTTTAAGTTGTTAGAACTAAACAAATAACATTTCTGTCCGACATAACAAAACCAAACAACACTTCCTGCTGATTGAAAAATGGTTAAGTATATGCTACTTCGGTGTCCAAACATAGACCTGTCCTCCTGCAGTGGATCCAGCAAGCACCCCAACATTGAGAGGATGGCAATGGAGTCTGCAAGGAATAGCTTTCATAAGAGGGTCTTGCAATTCCTTTACTGTTCTCTTCAGTTTCGTTGAGATCACATCAACTCCTTTTGACGAACGATTGGCTACAAAGATGTATGAATCATCCCACCCCCACACTCCCCTGCAAATCAAAAACAGATGATGAGAGCAATGCCTGCCTACAGGAATAGAGAAAGACTTGTAGCAATTATAATTTTGGGATCGTAAACCCAAGTACTGAAGAAAAAAAGTGTATTGGAACTGAGAGCTTATTAAGGTGTGGAGCAATACCTGAAAGTAGAGATCCACCTGTTGGTGGTATTGTCGTGAGATATCATGGAAGTATCCTCGAAATTGACGCCACTTAGAATACCAATATGGTTGTCAACGCTACAGAGAAATCAAAGTGAACAGTTAAAAGAAAACATTAGCAAATCAGTTTCACCATACACATGTTTGTCCATGTCTAAGTTGGTAAACTTTAAGAGGTTATGAGTAGTGATTTAAACACTCAAGTAAGGCAGTGGTTTTCTTTAACGTATGTGTAACTTATGTACCAAAACGCGGAGAGATGGTGAATCTTAAAAAGTGTGGAGCATATCTACGAAACAAACATCATCTGATATGAGTTTTTTAGACCACGTAAAATAAGATACCTTGTAGTCGCAAGTGAGAGACCAGAAGGAGAGAAATACGCAGAATGCACGGCCCTAGAATGATTCACAGTCTTTAATGTTTTAGGTGTTGTAGATCCCATGCTTCTCAAGTCCCAAAGGCAAGCACTCCCATCTGTGGAACTTGTAGCCATGACATGGGGATTTTGCGGGTTGAAATCTATAGAGTTTATCCTATGTTCATGTAAATCCCATTTGAAACTCGACTTTCCTGCTCGGATGTCCCATACATTCAACATTCCATATCCCTCACAAAAATAGAAGCTTTGATCATCATTAGGTCTCTGAGAGAGGGAGAATATAGCATCATCGCAGGAATAAACGAGATCAAAAACCGACTTCTCAACATCCATCAACCGGATGAGACCATCATAGCTGCTGCTAATAACCTGTACCAACAAGAGAATTACAAAAAGAGATAACTTTCTCAAACCCAAAGTTTCAAGAAAGTGAAAGCTTACCTTTGAGAAAGAGTTTTGCTGAAACACAAGAGATGAAACAGGGGAAGTGTGAGGATGGAACATATAGATCCCATCATTTTCATCATCACCACAATCCAAATTCCAAAAACCAACATTGCCAAGTTTGTCCCCAGCAGCAAGGAGCTTAACATTCTCGCAAGGCATGAACTTAACAACAAAAATCCTCCCAGGAACAACACGTGCTACGTTATGCGATTCTAAACTCAAATGTTCCATATCAAACTCAATCTTCTCACCCTTAACAACTTCTTTCTTCAAATAACCATTTATCATAGGAGAATCATCCTTAACCAAATTTCTTTCACGAGATAAAACATGTTCCTCCTTAACATTAGACAGGCGAGAAGATCTCCTCCTATTGCTACTACAATTATCCTTAACCGTTGCAACATCAACATTAACCATAGTCTCAACAAACTTCTTACAAGAGCCCTCTCCATCATAAGCCTTATGAAATGGAAGAGGAGCCAATAAACGAGCGGATGATTTCTGCAGAGGCGCTGAAGGAGGAGGAGTAGAAGCCATACGTTTGGGATAGTCCGAGAACCAATCGGGTAAACCAACGGTATCCGGATCCAAGCCCCTTGTGCGTAGAGACTTTCTCATAACAATAGGCGTTTCAGGTTTGCTCTTCTTCTTCTTAAACGATTTAGATTCGTCTCGAGAGCGTTTGGTTGCGGCGGAGAGGAGAGAGGCTTTGGCTCGGACGTTGAGAGCAGCCATCATCTCATCGTTACGCCTTATGTTCTCCAATCTCTTCCGCTCGTACTCCGTCGCCATTGTAAATGAATTGAGAAAGAACGAAAGTGTCTCTTCGCACTATAAAGAAGACCTAGAAAATGTAGTAACAACAAAAATCCCTGATTGGTCGGAGATGGGCGGGATAATCGCATTTGCCGCCATTATTATTATTTTTTAGTTACGAAAATATCATGTTTTGACGGTCCAGATTAATTCAACTAAGAACGCGCGATATTTACCGTACGATGGAAACTCTTAAAACATCGTATTCTGACTTTATTAATTACAATCGACGGTGAGGATTACTTTCTCCGATACTAAAAAGAACGATACCAGCCGTACGATGTAATCTCTTAAAAACTGTTAAACCCTAAGGTTTACCAAATCATCGTGACTGCTACTCTCATCTCTGTCAATGGCTCGATTCGTCAGTTGTCTGAGAAGAACCGTCTTCTCCATTTCGTCCCCTTCGATTGCGTACCGGAACCCTACAATCGGTTTACCCTCGAATCAAAATCGAAACTCTTTGATCAGCGGGAGATGTCTAAGCTCGGGGAGTTACGTCTCAGAAATGCAGAAATCAGCTTTCCAAGGAAACATTTGCAGACTCATCCGTAACGAGATCGATTACGAACTCAACCACTCCCCTCCTCTTCAGGTAATTGGCAATAAAGCTATATACTTTAAGCCTTCCTGGAATCTGAGCTTGGCATAAGAGTTATATGTTATCTCTCTAGTTTGAGGATTTTATCATTTTGATTGTATATGTTTCTCAGTCTCCTAGCAGTTATGGTCCATTTACTGTTGAGGAGCGGCCTGGAGAGCAGTGGATTAGCTTGAAGAGGAAGTATGGGGAGAAAGAAGAGATTAAAGTTGAGGCAACCATGTTTGATAGATCAGTTCCGACTTCAAAATCCACCAGCACTGAACCTGAGTTTATTCTTCACATCACTTTCGTTGTCAACATCTCTAAGGGCATTGCTGGTGAATCCTTGGAGATCATGTGTTCCGCCTGGCCAGATAACATTGAGATATCAAAGCTCTCCATTCGTAAAGGCACCAATAGTTCACCCTCTTCCTACGGTGGACCAGAGTTTGAGTACGCTGACTCTGTTCTTTTCTTCAACATAACACAAATATGAGATATAGGATTGCTAACAGATAAAGTTATTGTGTTTGTCTTTGGTTATTACAGGGAATTAGATGATGAGCTTCAAGACGCTCTTTATCAGTTTTTAGAGGAAAGGGGTATAAGTGACGAGCTTGCTGTTTTCTTGCATCGTTATATGAAGAACAAAAGTAAAGTTGAGTACGTTAGATGGATGGAAAGCGTTAAATCGTATGTCGAGCAGAATTAGACATTATTGGCCTCTTCGGCTTTCCACTGCTTGGTTCCTCATTAATGCAGTGTGTATGTGAGTACATGACTCTCTTTTTATTTGGATATGCTCCCAATAATAAAATTCAGTTGCAAACTTTTTTTTTGTTTGGCTGGGTTCTTAGCTTACAGATGTGTAAAAACTACTCCATGATGAATAATTACGAGCATAGACAGTCAGATATTCAAGTCCGTTTCAGAAATGCATGTTGACATGTTAGTGGAATCGTGGTGTCTCTTGTTTGCATTGAAAGTGCTTTAAAGTTAAGCTTGTATAATGATGACTTTCTCGAGTAAATTTCTTTTTACCCCCTTAGGAACTTGCTAGCTAACACCTTGTCTTGACTTTGGTGACTTGCACACCAACTCTTAGTGTTCCTTAACAGAGGAGCAACTTAACGGATGTGTTCTTTACCCTCTCTTTTTTTTTAATTAATTCCCTAGTGTGGATTCACTGTAAAACACCAGAAGTTAAAGGGACAACCCAGCTGAATGCAGTTTACTATGGTTTAGATGTGTGTTAAATCTGTTTGGTTTTAAACAAAAGTACTATGATGCAGTTACTATTCGCTTTTGAATTTGATTTGGCATCTAATAAGCTTTCGATTATGAAAACTGTCATTGTCTTGAGAACTTTGGATCTTTTTCCACTGAAACATGATTTTGGTATCTACATACAAATCTTAATCGATGTGACGTATTAGGATAATCTGAGGGATTAGTAAGGTAATTATGTTGCATAACAACATGATTTCCGCATCGTTTACATCTTAATTTGTGGGAAATATTGATTGTTAATTGCAATGATTAGCATTATTATATGCTTATTATCACTTTATTAATGTAAACATCAACTCGATACAGACCCCACCCAAAGCAAACTCCACAGAATCTTTGAGTTATAATTCAGTAAATCCAAGATAATAATTAATTTTCACTAATTATCCCTATCACCCACATGGTCACATATCATTACAAAAGTGTGTTTTCTTTTTTTGCCAAAGTCTTTACAAAAGATACAAGTGAAAATGTCAGTTAACAAGTGTTAGATTATATGCACTAATCTGATCATATTCTCAGAGTTGGTAACCGATTAGATTAAGTTATGGTTAACTGTTGATTCACATAATGGTGATAAATTTGTGAAATAATAATAGCCACATGACAAGATTAGATTAGAAAGGACAGTCTAAATGCAACTTTAATAGTCACATGGCAATGAAAACAACAACCTCTGACGAAGAACTCTTCACTTGTGGATTAATGTCTGTTTCTTTTAACCACATGTAGGACCTCTCTTCGATAATCACATTGCATCCACTCTATTTTGTTTTTATTTTAAACGTACAATCTTGTTTATGATGATTTATTGTCATTTGATATCATTTAAAATCCTCCACTATGTTATAGTTTTTCTTTTTTTTTTTGACAACACAATGCTATAGTTTTTCTATACATAATATATGTGTGTATATTAATTCATATTGCAAAAGCAAGACTGTATATGATACATCAGTTGATTGACTAAAGTCAGTTCACGCCTAATAAATCGGTGACAATATAGTGGGCAATAATGCGTATAACGTAGGACATGTTAAGAAATGGAGGAAATGGTGGTTAGCCATATCCGAGAAATGGACCAGACCACATCAGTCTACTTCAGTCACTAAACCAGGCGGCCAAGACCTTATCCTTATCCACACTCAAGCTCCTTGTATTTATCCATATGTTGTAGTTATCCTAATCATTATAGGATTAGGATAATCATCCCCTTTATTTGTAGCAATCCTTATCTCCTAAGGAATATGCTTTATTCTCTTGTATGTATATATATATGTGTAACCACGTGATTAATAATACAATGAGAGTTACAACCTTCTTTATTCTTTAACACGTTATCAGCACNCTCTCTCTCTCTCTAGGCGGCTGCAGAAAACCCTAATCCCTGCAGCGACTTCAAAGCGATGTATCTCCCAAACCCTGTGTACCCAGACGACGATCTACATACCAAACTGAAGCTGTGGAAGAGAGGAATCCAGCAGATCAAACGGCGCGTCAATCAGAAACCGGAATCAACCGGAATCACGAAAACAAGACGGCGGCTAAATTTCTGTTTCTCCAATCCGGGAAACCCTAGAAACTTCTCTCTTACTCAAACGACTTTCACCTTATTTCTTCCTTAATTTATTAAGTTATTTTGAAGAAGAAATCCCTTGCTAACTATTCTTTTGCAGGTGTAAAGCCTTAGCTAAAAGATTAAAGTGATTTGATCTCTCTCTCCCCTAAAGATCCAAACCGGTTTTGCCCTAATGGAGGTCCATTCAAAAACAAGGAGATTTGAGGTATGAAACTTAACCTCTTGAACATGAGTTTCGACCCCCCTTTAACCTATGATGTTTTGGTGAGTTTAAAGAACAATAATTGATCCCCTAAAAGCCTAACTATGTACATGGATACAAACTTGTATTCATGAACAAAAGTTAAACTAAAACCCTAATTGATGAACTCGAAATCTTTGCTTGCTTGATCCGTTTTGCTTGCTTATTTTTATCAAGTTAATTATGTTGAATGCTTTAGGAATTCACCTTGATAGATTTCGTGTTTTGAGTTTGAGCAAATTGATAATCTAAAACCCTAGATAGCTAAGACATAAAACCGGCTTGTTTTGTCTCTCTCTAGGATCGATTTGTTATTGGTTGTTTTTGATTGATCCAATTCGTTTTTGCTGCACTAGATCTATTAATCTCTTGTTGAAATTGATCACCCTGGGACTATGTGTTTGTTTGATCATTGAATTAATTAGATCTGAGGTTTAGAAAGTTGTTTAACCTAAACCCTAATTTGCGCATGAACCTAAAATCCGATTTGCATAAACCCTAGCTGTGACTTTGATTTTTTCTTTGTTTAAATTTGTTTTAGCATGTTAATATGGACTATCTGATTGCTTATGACATTGAGGTCGAATGCTAGATTCATAGGTTGCTTGAATCATATTGATAGTTTGCTAAAACCCTAACTGTTTTTCTATGCGCATAAACTGATCTTGAGTTGCTTAAAT
>CAKOAT010112932.1:103257-139958 GCA_932364175.1 Eruca vesicaria subsp. sativa
TTGGCCGGAATTAGCCGAGTAAGGCCATATGCGGCCAACCTGGCCATCTTGACTAAAATATAATCCGGGCCAAGTTTGTATGCATCTTATACATGTATAAAAGGATATGCATCAGGCCATATGAGTGAGCATAGATATTCCCATCTCAGGTTGATAAGGGTCATGGACCAGACATATACAATCTTAAGAGATTTATAATTAACCACCACAAGAAAAATGTGCCATATAAATGGAACCTCAAACAAGGATTGAGAGTTGGGAATATATGTTGGATATTTATAAAGTCTTTCTCTTATAATAAACCTTGAGCCAAATATGGGTGATTAGAATGTGGCCAAGTACATGGATTACATAAGGAAGTAAATCCAACTATCCAACATGGAAATGAGAAAGATATAAGCTGGATAAAACAATGGTATTAACCATCAGTGTCTTGGCAAGATCCTCGGACTAGAACATAAGATTCTGGACGTCCACAAGTTATCAAGGAATGATACATTGCTAGCAAAACTAAATGGAAGACACAAAGACCCAGAAATGAATGACTATGTCATACCAGCTTATGCACCACGAGTTTAATGTCCTAGTAGAGACATAATCAAGTTGCTATAAAGTCTATAAAGGTAGACAAATAAGTTCCAAAAGAAAGAAACCTCGGAAAGGAAATGAAAGGTGCATTTTATTATGGAATCCGAGTTCAAAGGAAACTAACCAGACATAGAGGGAAAACCTGGCCAGGTAAACATCTAAGGTACCAGACCATGTAAGCTTGGGACGCCAAGATTACAAGGCAGGAAAGGTCCTGGATAAATAAGATCTAAAATGGATTAGATCATGTCTGAGTAAAATGGAACCATATATATAAGAGTGTTAACACCAATGGTATAAGAAGACTTATATAAGCAAATAGCACTTGAGATTTATGGAAATGGAAAATGAGGATCATGAACCCATGAAAGAGTACTCATAGATCATAGAATCATGGGGTTCAGAGTATATATAAAAGTATGATGTGTGTATTGGCCATATTGGAACACCATCAACCAGTGATATGTAGGTCTTGTGAGTGATATGAATCCGTGAGGAAAAGGTTAAAATGAACTCAGGGTATTCATGTTCTTACAAGAGACATAGGAACATACTATTAGGAGATAAACTCCTAAGTGGTGGATGCTACTAGTCAAATTCGNAGAGTATATATAAAAGTATGATGTGTGTATTGGCCATATTGGAACACCATCAACCAGTGATATGTAGGTCTTGTGAGTGATATGAATCCGTGAGGAAAAGGTTAAAATGAACTCAGGGTATTCATGTTCTTACAAGAGACATAGGAACATACTATTAGGAGATAAACTCCTAAGTGGTGGATGCTACTAGTCAAATTCGAAATTGACAAATGTCTGGTCATAAGTTGACATGTAATGAGGTAGTAAGTAGCATAT
Organism: Eruca vesicaria subsp. sativa; assembly: GCA_932364175.1. NCBI lineage: Eukaryota > Viridiplantae > Streptophyta > Magnoliopsida > Brassicales > Brassicaceae > Eruca > Eruca vesicaria. The sequence goes on from CAKOAT010112932.1 coordinate 104,703, forward strand.
GGTTCACTGGATTAATGGTTAAAGGAAAACCATGAAAATGAGAAAGGAAATTCTCAAGAACAGCATTGTTCCTAGGCTGTTCATGGACTGATATTATGCAGCTGCAAGTAAATATGGAATACTAAGAAAATGCTTAGTACAATCAGTCCATATGTATTATACAAAAGGTGTATAGTAAACTAATCCATAGAAAGGATGGATGGTTCAATGACTATGTCATTGGCATATGTGTTGAGATCAGCACTACCACACTTCATAAGAAGTGGACGTATGGAAAGGCTAAGGAAGCCGTATGGTCCATACCAAAGTTCATACCGACCAAGGCTAAGGTCCGGTTACATTCTAAGTCCAAATCATCCATGGTGTGATGACTAATATGTTAGTTCAAAACGTGGTTATGACCTAGAGGTACTAGACTATCAAGGTGCATAGTTTAAAGGTCATAAGGAACCAATGTAGTATAAATTGTACCTATACATCACCACACATAAGCCATGTTGCTATGGCAACATTAGGCACTCATTGGCGAGTTGTTGACATGTGTGGGTAAGGTCCATGACCATAATGTACTTCAGTACGTGGCTTAATATAAGAAGGTCATGGGACACCATCAAAGGAAGTATGGTATGTGATGTTTAAGTACAAAGGTTGTAGTGTGGGACTTGAATGTAAGCACGACCATTAAGCTTTGTATTAATGGATAAAGAAAACTATAAGAGTCCAAAAGAGTGACCAAAATAGGCTTGGTCAAGTCCTAATAGATATGGTATTGCTAAAGGCAAGAAAGGTCGATAAGTCATGTTTAAAGGTCCATGAGCATTTGCTGCAGATCCATGGTTGGATGTGATCGTAATATTCATTGCAGCAACTGGTGAGGTAACTCATAAGGTTATGGACGTGATAGTTAAGGACTATTACTTAACATGAACTTACCCAAAGGATGGGAAAGGATATCGACCATAATGGACAAGACCAAATGGACTAGGAATGTCCATGAGAACCTAAGGTTGGTCCATATATGTTTTGGTCTATGACTCTATATAGGATGTCCACGAAATGGCTATGCCATATGATCAGTGGATCCGTGGGACATAAGAGGATATGAGATGGGCCTGCAAACAATGGTTGTATGCAGATCATAAGCCCATCCAAGTACTGGTCAAGTACCATCCGACCAGAACACCAGTCCGACAAGGAGATCAGTCCAACCAGGACATAGAATGGTCAGTTGCATCAGGTGCACGACATGACCATGTCTTAATGGAGTTCCAGAAGGCATTAAGAGACACTAGAAGTTCCAAGATGATCACACGTCAGTGGTGTATTCATCAGGGGGAGTTTCATGTGTTGTACTCTTTTGTCCTGTCCTTGGTTTTCCCTTTTTACCACATTGGGTTTTGGGTTTTACCAGGAGAGGTTTTAATGAGGCAACATCCAAAGCATGAAATGAACTTTGAACGGATATGTCAACCAAGGGGGAGTGTTAAGAAATGGAGGAAATGGTGGTTAGCCATATCCGAGAAATGGACCAGACCACATCAGTCTACTTCAGTCACTAAACCAGGCGGCCAAGACCTTATCCTTATCCACACTCAAGCTCCTTGTATTTATCCATATGTTGTAGTTATCCTAATCATTATAGGATTAGGATAATCATCCCCTTTATTTGTAGCAATCCTTATCTCCTAAGGAATATGCTTTATTCTCTTGTATGTATATATATATGTGTAACCACGTGATTAATAATACAATGAGAGTTACAACCTTCTTTATTCTTTAACAGGACATGTTTTGTTTCTTTATTCAATGACCATACTACACAACATTTTTGTAATTCTGTCAGTTTATATACACATATATCATGTAGGGTTACTTTCTCTTGAACTTTAATAGATGGTACATTCTTTACTGTGAATATGATATATCATGTTATCTATTATGTTTTACTATAATAGTTACATCAGTCTAATAATAATTGCCGAATGCCTATAACATTATCTCATAATCCAATTTAATACAAGTTTTCAGTATTGTACAGCATAGGCTTAAAACAGACCTCAAATATTGAAGTACACAACAATATATCAAGGAAAAAATTAAAGTAGGGCTTAATTGATGAAAGTAACAGATCTTGCAGTCAATCATTATAGCAAACAAAGGTAATTAATAATCAAAAGATAGCAAAAACGAAAAAGTTAATACAATAAAGACTAAAAAGAAGATGACAATTAAGAGATCATAACTTCAGAGTCAAGTCAATCTTCTTAAACTGATTATGATCTTCTTGCTTGCTCTTGAAATATCCAATGTTACTGCTGGGCGGTTTCTGGTGAATGCTCTGTTTGAAAACATGGCTTAAAGTCGCTGCTTGTCTTATTTGAAAGGGATTATGGATCGTTGAATGAGCTTGAATCCCTAGCGTTGATCTGTTACTCGCCGAGCCATGTAACGGTAATGATGCCATGCTCGCGAATCTGCTGACTGAACCGTGGCCAAACGCAAACGCTGAAGAAGGAGAGGAGGAGAGACTCATCTTGTAGTAGTGTCCGCGTTTGGCTAAGGTACGTTCGCGTTTATGAGCGTTTTGGTGGCCGCCTAGGGCTTGTGAGCTATAGAACTTTCTTTGACAGTAGTTGCAGGAAAACACTCTCGGATCATCCAAATGTTCTTGATGATGAGAAGTCGATGATGAGCTCGTTTTGAAAGAATCGAGGAGATTGAGCTCTGCTGAAGTCTTACCATGTGGCAAAAGTGTCAAACCTAACTCAAGATCTTGGTGACCTCGTTTCTTGATTTTTAATATTTCTTGGTCTTTCATGGAAGAATCCATGTATACGTTGGATATAGCTTGTAGAGGATATATAAAGAGAAGGAGAATAAAACTTTGATATAGATAATATGTTGAGTGATGTGGTCGTGGGAAGTGCAGAGTGAGTTCTATTTATGGAATTGGAGGGACATGTGACCTTTTTAAAAAAGTGAATGATGTTTAAAGAAAAAAAGGACACTTTTGATGTGTGTAATCTGACCTAGAGCTGCAGAGCCCACACATGTAACCGTATAGTAGTAGACACTATAGAGAGAGAGAAAAAAGAGAGAAAAAAATTAAGGTTGTAATGATTTTGAATTATTGATATATTTGGGAACATGAAGAATGAGTGTTCATGATTTCATGTTATACCTATTGTAATAAATGCTATAAGTAGCTCTATCTTTATCAAATGAGTTTGTCTTTGTTGCCACCTTGTAAATTTCTTATCTTGTTTTCGTATAAAACGTTTAATATTTTAGAATCATAAACATATATATACGCGGTATGTACGTAGGTAGTTCCATTCATGTAGGGTTTAGGTGAGACGTTTGATTCAAAAACCCAAATGAAGAAGCTATCTTTATTTGTTTAAGTGTTAGGTAAGTTAGCACTGTGGACAGGGATTATGAAACCAATCAAATCTCCCCGACAATCACTTTCGTTTCAAATTTTTAACCCATTCTCCCGTTTTCGGTTGAATGTCCAAAACTGAAAATCCATACACATCATCTCACATAAAAAAAAAACATATCACTAATCATTAACTTACAAGAGCATACACCATGGTTATAAGTCAACTAAACTGGTAAATCAGTTTTTTTTTTTCTGTTTAAGTTGTATATGTGGTTAATCAAACAAAAACCTATGTATCTGGATCTATATATTAGATAAAAGTTGATTCATAAATGTTGAAGATTGTCTTCAAGCGAATTATTCCTCAGCTCTCCAATGTAAATATCATTTGTTCTAGCTAGCGGTTGCAACATCTTTGTTGTGGGCGTTTGCCTAGTCTTTCTTTCCTACCAAATCTTTCAAGACTTTTTTTTTTTATCTCTCGAGAATTTTTTATCACTGTTACTGCTTCACATCATATGTTATTGAAAACAGTATATAGTTGCGATCTTAAGATATAGTGAGGCAATAAGTTACGAACTGGATATACCAATTCAATTTATAGTACATCCAGATGTGAACTTATCACCAACATATGATTCCCCAACATCTATTAAAAATAAAAACATCCAGCTGCTGGAAAATAGAAGCCATCCAGCTTTAGTTACAAAAGTACACATCTTTTGTTTCATCATAGTGACTTGTGGAGGTGATGTATTTTGTTTTTATGTTTGCTTTGTCTAATCAATTTAGACAGTATATCTCCTCCTAGATTACCTTGTCGGTCCAACCTCCACACCCAAAGATATATGGACCACCATCTCGTTCTTTATTAGCCTCAAGAAAAAGCAAACAGGAATAAAGAAAAAAGAACATCCATGAATCATAGAAGTCTAGTTTGTCTAAAACTGCATACTTAGTAATCAAAGTTGCTCTCTAATTGATTTGATTAATCAATCATAAACGAACTTGGCTGTAAAGACTGTATTTCTTTTTCATATGATTGATTGACCTTTTAAACATTTATAGGCCCATCACCCCTTCTTGCTCCTATATCACAGAACAATAGGCTACTCTCATTCCAAAGGCAAATGAGACCCATAAGTCCATATATGATTTTGCATGGACCGAAATTAGCCCCATGAGTCCATATAAATGAGTCCAAAGGCAGATCTATATCTATATGCAAGGACCATAAGCTATACACCTCTAGGTTGGTTTCAACTTGCTTTTGCAATTAACTAATACTTGCAATATTATAAGACTAGTCATTGCTTGTATGTGGTGGAGTTGGAATTTTTGAACGAATAATTTATTTTAACTTCATATAACCACTTAATCAATAGACTAATCCCAATAAAAAATTTATATTTTGGAAAAACAGAAACACCTAAGGACTCAAACCTCTTTAAATTTCATAATATGTCAGTGCATGATGTTTCTATGCAATAAAACAAAAATATCATATTTTATAATCTATCTTGAAATATGTGGGTTAACCCCTATGAAAAGATCGAGTTTTCTGATAAAGACTATAAACAGAAGTTTATGCTCTTTACTGTTGATTCAAAAATACCAAATCAGACTATAAATTTAATTTAATGTATTTTAAATTTTTTTCATGGTACAAGAGCATCGTTTTGAAATTTTTAACGACTAATTTATTTTAATTTCATATACCATTTAATCAGTAGACTAACCCTTATAAAAAAATATTTTTAGGAAAAACAAGAACATTTAAGATCTCAAACCTCTTTAATCTTCATACTATGTCAGTGCATGATCCTTCTATGCATTAAAACAAAAATATCATATTTTCTAATTTATCTTGAAATATGTGAGCTAACCCATACGAAAAGATCGAATTTTTCAAAAATTTTAGAACTTGAAGTTTAGGCTCTTAATAGTTGATTAAAAATACCAATTGAGATTATAAATTTAATTTAATTATTTTAAATTTACTTTTATGGTACAAGAGCATCGTTTTTAATTTTTGAACAAATAATTTATTTTAATTTCATATACCACTTAATCAGACGATTAACCCTAATAAAATTTTATTTTTTGGAGATATCACTCGTCATCTCTCCCTCTTTCCTTTCAGCAAGAATGATATATACAGAGTTGGCCCTGGACCCAAGCAAAAGAAGCATGGACTTGTGGCCGCTAGATATTATCAATAAATCGGATACATTTTCTTAAAAATGTGTCTGTAGTTTAGTGGTTAATTAACCATTGCGCTTGCGCCGAGACCAGAATTTGAATCCTCCCACCTGCAGAAAGTTTTTTCCGGCTTTTTTTTTTTTTAATTTTGGCTTCTGGGCCTTGAAAATTCTAGGCCCGGCTCTGGATATACACCCAAATAACAAGAAGGTTTCTTAACAGTTTGCAACTAATTAAGGAGCACTTCTAATACTGGTGTCTTTGCCAAATCAACAGACGGTTTGTTTCAAAAGCTTCTCAAAGTGCAGTCTTACGTCACTTATGAGTACTTAAAATAAGAAAATCATCTTTCATTTAGTGGAACATTCTATTTTCCATGCTATTGTTGATTGATTCTGTTATGAGCTCTGAGCCTGACAAATGTTTTCAAAAGCTTATATAATATATAATGATATATATCTCTGGCGTCAGAGAATATATTATACACATAGTAATGCAAACATGAGAGAAACATGGCGAATGGATTTGAAGATTTATTTATAATGGATCATCTCCTGAAGCTCCTCTTCTCTTTGGGTGCTTCGTCTTCCTCCGGCAGCTTCACGATCGTGTATGTTCCTGCTCCGATCAACGCTCCAAGGATCGGGGCAGTAAGGTAAATCCAAATGGCTCTGTAATTGTTTGCTGCGATGGCTGGACCTAGTGTTCTTACAGGGTTCATCGAAGCTGAAGTTGCTGGTCTGTTTATCATAATCAACAAAACATTAATATATAATATAAGATTGAAGAAGAGACAATGGTGACTTAGATCAATCTAGTGAGTAATATATTACCCAGCTATGAGTATGTTAAGCATCACCGTTGCTCCTACCGCTATTCCCGCCAACTCTCCCACCTGTCATTTTATATTTTATTTTCAGACACTGATAGGTGTTTCAACAGTTTTTGTTCTTTTTAAAATTTAGTATGAAGTGTAAGATTTACAGCTCTAGTGTCGGTGGCTACGGCAGTGACAACAAACATAAGGTTGAAACTGATTATGAACTCCAAAGCGAAAGCTTGGCTGAGACCCACCGTTGGTACCGTCACACCACCGCTCATCGTTGGTTCAAACACTGCTTTTAGCGCAAAAGCCGCACACAAGGACGCCATCACCTGCGCTCCTATATACACCGGCACCTTTTTTTTTTTACAAATAATAAATTGTTTAGACACTAACATATTAAAGAACATTCCAAAAAGAAAACAAAAACGGTTTGAATTATGAAATTTTGTAGAGTATATCTTAATGAACTCATATGTTGAAGTTGCGTGTGCATGTGCATGTTCACGTGTTTCTCAGTAACATCCAAAAATGTATAAAAGAAATTAGATTTAAGTAACTGACGCTTTTGTCAGTAACATCCAAAAATGTAGTAAAAGAAAGTAACTGACATGTTTCCAAGGGAAGTGTTTAAGAGCAGCAAATGCAATGGTGACAGCCGGGTTTAGATGTGCCCCGGAGATGTGACCGGTCGATAATATAACGATCATAACGGCAAGACCAGCCGAGGCGGCGCAGCCTATAAGCGTCACCGCTCCATCTGTCTTCTGATTCACAATCGCAGTGGCTGTTCCAGCGAAGATCAGTATCAATGTCCCAACAAACTCTGCTCCCAACTGTACACAATTAATGAATGCATCTTTAGAGCATGTTTTATATATGGAAGGGTGACAAGTTTAGTGTGTGTATGTACGTTTACCTTACGGTAAAGGGAGACGTTAGGAGGAGGTATAGCGCAAGAGACAGGAGGGAGTCTTCCATCTTCAAGAGCCCACTCATTGTCAACACTGAAACATTTGCAGCTTTTCAGAATTGACTTTGGTGTGTATTTACCATTATGCCCATTCCTCTTCCCTTCGAAACCTCCAAAGAGCGGTGCTCCTGGAGTCCCCGGTGTTGTCGCCGGCGTTGAGGGCATTGATGGTATTTCCTCGTGGTCCATATTGGAGAGATAAGATCCTTCCTTGAGGATGTATATATGTTTTTTTGATTGTAGTGTATTATAGATGGAGAGGATGTGTAGGGTATTTATAGGAGAAGATATAATATATGAGAGTTGACTTATGAGTGAAGGGATCCAAAAGAGATGATTTATTTTTTGGTTTGGAGTGAGTGGGTAGGTTGGTAATCCTCAGTTTCAATCCATGTTCCTTAAGATAGACTCTCGGCATAACATGAAATGTTGCTATCTTTATGAGAACGGGTCGTCTATACCATGTTTTTTAAATATATTTCTACGTACATGATACATGTATCGTAGTGTGTTAAAGACGCTTTTAGGATAAATGAATCATTGTGGATCGCTTTATCTCTGAACATGCATTATTTGCTTAAATTGTTCTTCACCATGAGAATCGAATACTTGGGTGTTTGTGTGTGGCTGTGAGTTGGTTAGCAAAGAGAATGATTATTAAAGCGATGGTTCCTCACCTTTCATTGTCACAGTCGACTCTCTCTTTTTTTTTGTTTCTTTTGTTATCTTTTTTGGATTAATCTGTGATACATGCAAAACAAAAAAAAAACTCACCAACGTATGAAGTACTTTAAGATTAACTGATATTATGTCTCCAAGGAATAAGTTTGTTCTTTTATTTTTAGAAAGAGGAATAAGTTTGTTTTTTTAACACTTGTTTATTGCTAATCGAAAAAGAGTAGAATAAAAGAGATGACAACAGAAGAATAAGTTTGTAGGATTGAAAGCGTTCTCAAAACTATAAGTTTGTAGACCCATATTCGCATTTTAACTTCTGTCTAAGTATACATTCTGTTATTGGAATTATACCTAATTGCACATTACGTACATACTATTATGTGTTCAAAAAAAGTACATTACATACTATTTGCAAAGTTTTATAAGTGGACTCCGTTTGATTGAGAAAACCATATAGAGACAGCTATAGGTCTATTCTTCCGAAGAATTTATACCTCATAGGACTAAATCACATTGCCTCATCGAATATATGTGGTGACGTTGAATATTTAGATATAAACATACGATATATATATATATATATATATATCTAATGAGAACTATGTGTGTGTGTCAATGAATGTGGTGGTAGGAACAACTCAGAACCGTTCAAAGATGGTGAAGAAGTGACTGTTTGTTCTAAAGCCCGACGTCACATCGCAGATTTTACATCATATGATACGATGTTTGTATGAATTTTTCGTGTTCTAACCGTATTCCCTAATTCTGTTTAGTTACTCTCTCTCTTTTGAGATAATTCCGATTAATTGAATTACTTCGATAGGCATATACAATGTGTGTGTGTTAATAACTGCGTTAGTGAAAATGAATTAGGACTAGCTATTTGCTTGCGTGTAAAAGAATACACATAGATTAATGGGAGACAATTGATATGATATTGAAGGGGATGTTTCAAAGGGTAAAGGAGAGGAGGAAGAAGAGTCTAGAAATGTTTGTAGGGTCGATAAAAAATGTCAAAAGGTCCGGTCTAAATAATTTTGTCCCTCACTAATCGTGGCTACCATGAACTGGTCAACTTTATTCCATATATTTTTCTTAGTTTTCTGTTTCTTAAAGAAAATAAAATAGCTGGCTCACTTCACTGTAGTCGTTGAGTCTTATTTTGTCTTTTTCTTCTTTATGTTCTTCAATTTATTTTAAATTTTGTGGATGTATAGCATAATTGACATGACGAGGTTTCAAACTTGTAACCAGCGTTTATGCTGTGGAACTCGTCTCTTTCTGATAATATTTATCTGTATAAATATATGAATGCACATCTATTTTTGCAGTGTACATAAACCACTGTATGATTTATGAAATTCCAAAATATTGTGCTATAGTCTGCCATACTAGCCTAAAACTTGGAAAGAGAAAATTGGATAAGTTTCTCAAATCAGCCAAAAGAAAAAAGAAACGTTATATTTATATACAACTCATAAGAAACATGAAACTATTATTTTTAGAACAGAAAAAAGGAACATGAAACTCTCGCTAGACTGTTATATTTGAGCCACACAATTAAAGCAAGCGTGACAATAGTGGTGTCAAAGGGAAATGTGATACAATTATTGTGCTCGATTATTGGATTTGAAATTAATAATGATTAATGTCGCCCCAATATACTCTTCGATGAATTACTCATTTTGGGAAAGGTTGTTGTCAACAATCACATATGCCACAAAAAAATGCTGAGATTCAAACAATACATTCTCATAAAAATATAAATCTTATATTCAGCGTTAAGTTGTTCTACTGATATACTCTTGTTTTAATTATCTAAAAGAAAATAAAAGTTGAAGAAATTATGATCAATGAAATTCCTCTATTTTTGGTTTACTCACGATCTGATCTTTTTGCAAACTAATAATATCAATCCATTGACTTAATATTATATTGCACCGCGCTATTATCTTTAATTGCATAACGTACATTTATGTCAATAAGTCGCAAAGGAATACCATAAAACTAGATGATAACCCGCGCGCATGCGCGGATGAAATTTTTATACCAATACTTATTCATTAAATGATTTTTAACATTTTGCAATACATCGATTATAAAATGATGAATACAAATTTTGGTATCTTAAACCATCACAGGTCTGGACGTTTGAGACTTCGTCGGTTTTGGTTTGATTGAGATGTATTTTCAGATTTTTGTATTATTCTCATAAATCCTATTTGAATTTTACTAATTATCGGATTGGATTCGATTTGGTCTTCTCAATTCAGTTTAAATTGGATTCTAACCAATATCTGAAATCATCCCAAAAAATATTTTTTAAACATTAAAAGTTGACAAAAAATTCAAAATATTTAAACTATTAATAAATCTAATTTAAAATTAGCTAAATTATCTAAACAAACTAAAGGATATTTTTTTCAAAAAGCAAATAAAACAAACTAAAAAAATCTTTCGAATACTATAATTTGTATCTACTAATCTCAAACCTTTTCACTGAAATTTTTAAATTAACATATTTATAATATGAATCTCTACTAATGATACTTCATATTCGTACGATTTATGATAATTTGTATCTTGTTTGAAAAAAAAAAAGTTAAACCATTGATCATAAAATTTTCAATGTAGGATTTTACTATTTTTAGTTATTTATGGTCCTTTTAAGAAATTAAAAATATAACCTATATTATATATTTAATGTGATTGTTTAATTTATTTTAATAATTTAAAATTAAACAAAAAAGAGAGAGGACACAAAAATATATATTATTCATAATCATTAATTACATATATATGTTAATCATATTAGGTAATTCCGTAGCTTTTATTTAAGGAAAGAAAATATATTGTTTTATACCTAGTAGAGTTGGTCCCTTAAGAAATGTCAATCTCTATAATATTAATTGAGAAGTCAGTTTCCTACGTATCGCGCTCACGGTAACTCTCGAGATGGTTGATTACATAGATACCCTTAATAAATTGTTAGATTTTAAGTTTATTATTATTTTTATATAATTTATTTTTTACTTTTTTCCAAATAACATATAATAATAAAAAGGAAATATTTCTAAAATTTTAAAACAAATTTAAAACGAAAATATATGTATATAATTTGACTTTATTAAAAAGGAAAGTTCACAAAATAGTAATAACCCCATTAATATATATTTTTAAAATAACATAAAATATATTTTCAAAATAATAAAAATATATATGTTCATGAACATTCAAAAATTTATCAGTTACACTTTATTTTCTAATATTTTTTAGAAATCAACATATAATTTGATAAATATTATGAAAATACATGTATATTTAAGCAATAAATAAAATTAATTTGATTGGACTTACCTAAAATGAAAAGTAATTATACTTCAATTTTAATTTGAAAATATATTTAACTCAATATACTCACAAAATGAATGACTCTACTAATCTAATTTATATCCAAAATTAAATATCTAACTACAATAAGAGCATATAATTTTATAATAATAATAATAATAATCTATTTAATTTTATACATATAAATTAGTGGTTGACTCGAAGCATATTAAAAAGAAAAAGAAAATATTAACCAATTACAATTTAATTCTTTTGTAGAATTTATATATATTCATGAGACTTCAAATATTATCATTATATTCATTTATGTAATTGTGAATCAAACACTTCAGCTTATTATTTATTTCATTTTAAGCACAATATATATTAAGTTATACATAATTTAACTATAGTATATTTACATATTTAAGACAATAACCAACCGAAAAATAAGAAAATTAATCAAAGTTTTATTATATTCAGAATAAAAAATATTATAGCTGAATTCGAAAAATAGATATTATCCAATATACCAAATTGGTAACCAAACCAACTATTGATCCAAAAAATAATTAAACCGACAATAATATATCCAAAGCATATGCATAATTAGAATAATATAATATTTATTAATATAAATTATACATATAAATTTATTCAAAACTAAAAATAAATATCAATCAATTCTTATAAAATTTTACTTTTATGAATATTCATATCCGTGCATGAGCACGGGAAAATCACCTAGTATATTATAGTCCTAAATGTAAGAAATTAAACGTTACATTATTTCATTCCTAGCAAAGTTGGTCCATGAAAAAATTAAGGCTGAGAAACTCTGTGAGCTTGACACGTAAGCATGCTCTCCAAGATTGTGCATTTATGAATGTTTCATGATTAATATATAAGGGATTACCAAATAAAAGAACTTGAAAAACATAAGAAATAGGACAAAGCATGAATTTATAATTCTTAGTTTGCTTAAGATACAAATAGAGAAATACTGAAAAACAAGCCTTGACAAGCAAAACATAAAGCTCCTTGCTTATCAAGGAAAAACAAAGAACACATAGTTTCCATCCTTCATTGATCCTAATCCCTGTAAGACAAAACAGGACAGCAAAATAGTATTACAAATATATTATGCAATGCTAACAAGTAAGACGAAAATAGCACAACCCTACATTTATGTTTAACCATTGAATAATCTGCAAAAGTACTTACTGTACATCATACCGTTTAGGTTCTTTTGCGTTTAAGACCTCTGATCTGCTGAGTCATGTGAGAAATTCCTTCTTTGAGTGTTGCTTTTCTGCCATGTTCAAAATTCCACAGCATTGGAACTACGTACCGGCCACTTGGGTTAAACTTATTCAGTTCCTCGAGTGCTATCTTCACTGCGTTCTTCACGTCTTCACCAAACTCTTCACTCAAATTCTTAAGTTTCTCGTCATCATCATCCACAATTTCCTACAAAATGACCCATATGTAAACAATACTAGAAAAAAAAGAAAGTAAAAAGGAGCAAGAGAGAAAGAAAGTGCAAGTGATATATAGAAAAACCTTCAACGTATCTCCAGTCCCAACGAGTTTGAATGGGTACCAAGCTGGATCACTGAGTTCATCCTCCCATTTGGAGACTAACATGGCAGCTTGTTCCAACTGAATGACTTTATCACTGAATAACTTTTCGAACACTTTAACGAATGGCTTATCATCAACTTGACCAATCCTCTTCACTCTTATTGTTGATGCCTCACCGGATAAATCTCTCATTCCCTGCAGAAACAACATAAGAATCACATGTGGAAACCCAATAAAACCATATAATATATTATATCTCGAGAATATGAAAACATTTATTTTATTACGCTGAGTAATTCTTCGTATGCTTCTTGAATCTCAAGATTGCTTTGAATTGTTTTGACGCAGAGTACCGAGTTCATATCCTCTAAATGTTTCAACTCTTCATTCTTCTCGTTGAGTATTTTCTTGAACTCTTCGTCCTTCACCTCCATTGCTTTTATCAGCTCTGCATTCTTCAACTCCAACTTCGATTCTCTCTCCATGACGTCCACAGCTTTTGACTCCTCCTCACTTATTTTCTCCATCTCTTCAAAATCGTTCTTGTATAAATATTCAGCAACTGAGATTTTAACTCAAGTCATTTTATAGTATGTTACTGGTTGCTTCATCTTCCCCTGCTTTAATTAAAGGTTGACAGCTAAAACTGTGATTTTCAAAGCACACAAAAAACTTTTAGTTAAATGGAACTCTGCATGTATACAAATCGATAAGAAGTCGTATCGTTGTAGTAATTACTATTTTCGTTTTCCAATTTCAAGCTTTTTAAAAAAATTTATTGCACCGCCTGGTCAGTTTAAGAAACCGAAACAATTAAGAACGGTAGCCTTTTAAGTCATAATCCAGTGTATTAATATAAGGCCCATAAGTGACAAAAATAGAAGGCCTATTGACCCAAATAAAAAGGCCCATTAGTTTACATATTTTTAGGCGCACTGCACATGGTGAGCCGGGTCGGGTTATTGAGCCTGTATCCATTGTGTGTTACAAAGCGAGAAAGGAATAGAGGTGCCAAACAGCTTGATGCACTCATGAAACTATATGTTCATTTGGCATTCTTCCTTGTGTTCCCTTGCGAAATGATTTGTTGTCTTACCAAATCAGAAATTGCTCTCTTGTTTTAAGGAACTGGCTCTACCTTTAAAAGGATACATAGAAAGTTTTCCAAGGAGGAGACTCTTGCATCCATAAGAGCGGTCTCTTATTGAGCTGACACTTGTTAATATGAATCATATGGTTTTCTGGTCCAATGGTTTGATCCTTTTGAGTTAAGCATTTGGCAGGTTTTGAGAGCGATGCCAGTTGTTGATTTGGAAATGCCAACTCTTTGTCTTGTTGGAGCACCAAACGTTGGCAAGTCATCTTTGGTCCGCATTCTTTCAACAGGGAAGCATGAGGTTTGCCTTATTATCCCAATATTCATATATACATTGTAATAATAACTTGCACTGTCCCTTCCTTATATGATTGTTTGGCATGCCAGATTTGCAATTATCCTTTCACCACCGGAGGAATTCTGATGGGTCACGTCATTTTTAACTAGCAACGATTTCAGGTAATGTTACTTGTTTTGCTTCGTCAAATCACATTTCTCATGATTTGGATTGTTAATTAGCAGGTGACGGACACCCCTGGGCTTCTCAGGAGATGTGATGGTAAAGTCTAGTTGCTACATAACTCTCGTGTGGGGATGCATGCTTTTATGATATTTGATCAAGTTTTGATTGTTTTTATTGGGGTTGATACAGAGGATCGGAACAATTTAGAGAAGCTAACTCTTGCTGTACTCACTCATCTTCCAACCGCGGTTCTATATGTTAATGATTACTGAGTACTGAGATGGAGAAGATCAAAAGTGAAGTGAGAGTTGATCCAACTGTTCCTAGTTCTTAGAATAGAGAGATTTTGCCTTTTACCGAAACCCATTGTAAGCTTTTTTCACTGTTTCTTTAATAGGATTGATACGTTAATGCATTATATATCAAAATGTTAAATAATTGATAAACACCTATAAATAGTGTATGTTCATGAGAGCATTATACACTATTAGCCAAATCAAATAGCAAGAATAGGTTTAAGGTAAATGCTTTACTCCTTTTCTCTCTCTGTTTTTCCTCCCCTGCCTCTCTCAAAGACTTGGTTCCCAAGCAACTCATAGGTTTCTTTTTTTTTTCTTGTAGAGTTCTAAAGAGGGAATCTATCTTTAACGGCTCGCTCTCTGCACACCAAGATTCTCTCTTTCCCGTGTCGCGTAAGTTTCTGATTTTTCTTGTTTCTTTCCGGCAATACAACTTCCTCATTCTCGACTCTATTTTGATGCCGTAGTTCCCCCATTTCCGTGTCACACAAGTCTTAGGGTTTCGTCTTTCCTTGTTTCCCTCGTAAACTTTCCTTACGTCTCGATTATTATGGTTTCCCCTGAAAGTTCTCAAGCCTTAGTTGATATGTTCTCAAACTCGTAAGCTGCTTTTTTTCTAGCCTTAAGATTGCTCTATGGACAAAAGTGTTTCTTAGATTTACGATCTTGATTTTCATGGGGGTGTGTAATGTTACGATCACCAATGACTAATTCTCTCTGTTTCCGGCTTAGAACTTTCTCACAAACCTCTAGTTTCTGATTCTCCACTAACTTACAATCTTTCTCTGTGTCTAAGCTTTTACACAGTTGGCTTGCGTTTTAAAGGAGTAAATAAAAAAAAACAAGAAGAAGATGGATGCTGTTCATGAATTGCAGAGGAAGATCAATGATTACGAAAGGAAAAGATTTCACTACGAACGCAAGATTAGTCGTCTTGAGGATGATCTTTTCCAGAGGGATCAAGAGATCATACGTGCAAAGTTCACAATATTGCAGGTACGTATATATATATATCTCATTCTCATTCAGATAAAGCTATGGCTGCATCATGTTTCATTTTTCTTATAAAAAATTATAGGCTCTGCCAGGACTAAATACTCCAGAGAATGGTCCATTGGTTGACATAGTAAGAGTCCCGGGATATCTAGACCCAAAGATGTTTGAAACAGCGTGTCTCAAAGCATGCCTCAATAACCCATCTGATGGTCGTGAGGGAGAATCAACGAGGAAGGATAGAGCAATTCTTGATGCCGAAACTCTGTGCAATGAGTGGAGAAGCAAAACCAGTAATGGACTTTGGAGGCTTTACACTGAGGTTCCGGAACAAGGAGGAGAAGAAGACAACTGGATACAAGTGGAGGCGGAGGATCTGCTGGACGTCAAAGAGAAATATGGTGAGGAGCTCTACAAAGCTATTAAGATAGCATGGACTGAGTCAAAAGAAGGTAGAAGAACAGGGGTGCAACTGAAGCCTTGGGATTATGAAGCTGGGAGGGAGAAAACATTAACAGAGCTACTTGTTCCACTTCGAGAGCAGATCCAGTTCCTCACTATGAAAACCAGTGAAGAAGGAAAATAATATATGAAAACAAGCTATGGGATATACCAATAATATGAGTCTCTTGTGTGTTAGTTTCCAATTGAGATTGGTTTAGGCTAATTAAGCATGCCTGTTAATTGGAATTCTTAACAGCACACTCTTTCATGTTTTGACCTCTTTTTTTTTTGCTTGAGATAGTTGAGTATAATTCTTTGTAATAGTTAATTATTTTCGATAATTATTTAAAATCTTCTCTAGATGCCTAGTAGACTGACTATGCTAATGCCATTATCAAACGTCTCTTAATCTACAAGACATAATTTTATATCAGAATTTTAAGGTACACGATTGCTTATGTTCCCACACTTTTGTGTGTATTTAACTACGGTTTGTAAAAATCCTAGCGGTTAATTTTTAATTTTATTCATCTCCTATAAATATGAATTTCGGCATACTATTGTTTTAGCAAAATATGCAGAAACAAAAAATGCGACATGAAAAGAGTAACGATCCTAATAAAGAAGACATAAACAACAAAAATGAAAAAAAAGTAAAAAAAAATAAAAAAAGTAAGAAAAATGAAGACAAGTTTGATTTTTTAAATAAATATCACTTCTTCTCCTACCATTTGCCCTTTCGAGTTTTGATAAACCACCACCACCACAACATCCTCTGAAACCCTAGCCACCACCAATCGCCGCTTACTCTTCCATCTACCAGGTTCGATCCCCACCCATATGACCTCCCTCCTTTGATTTTCTCCATTTATTTATCGAAATTAAAATGTTTCATTGTGTGTTGGATTAATCGCAGATTTAAATGAAACCGGATCGGATCTACCTCTAGATCCGTTCTAGGTTTTTTATTTCTACATCCTCCCACCGTCTCCTCCAGATGCCCCCGAGATTCATCACAACACATAGCCATCATCATCATGTCTCTGTTTCTAAAAGACGATTCGATCCAAATCCGCGAAGTGTGGAACGATAACCTCCAAGAAGAAATGGATCTGATCCGAGAAGTCGTCGACGATTTCCCTTACGTCGCCATGGACACCGAGTTCCCCGGAATCGTCGTCCGCCCCGTCGGAACATTCAAATCCAACGCCGATTACCACTACGAAACCCTAAAGCTAAACGTCAACATCCTCAGCATAATCCAGCTCGGCCTCACCTTCTCCAACGAGCAAGGCAACCTCCCCACCTGCGGCACCGACAAATACTGCATCTGGCAGTTCAACTTCCGCGAGTTCGATCTCGACTCCGACATCTTCGCCGTCGACTCCATCGATCTCCTCAAGCAATCTGGCATCGACTTCGCCAAGAACACTCAAGAAGGGATCGAGTCG
Organism: Eruca vesicaria subsp. sativa; assembly: GCA_932364175.1. Classification (NCBI taxonomy): domain Eukaryota; kingdom Viridiplantae; phylum Streptophyta; class Magnoliopsida; order Brassicales; family Brassicaceae; genus Eruca; species Eruca vesicaria. Next base: position 122,424 of record CAKOAT010112932.1, read on the forward strand.
AGGAGATTCGCTGAGCTCTTGATGTCCTCAGGGATCGTGCTCAACGAGAATGTACATTGGGTTACTTTCCACAGTGGATACGATTTTGGTTACTTGCTTAAGCTCTTGACGTGCCAGAACCTGCCTGATTCGCAGACGAGTTTCTTCGAGCTGATCAATGTTTATTTCCCCACGGTGTATGATATTAAGCATCTGATGAAGTTCTGTAACAGTCTTCACGGGGGTTTGAATAAGCTGGCGGAGTTGCTGGAGGTGGAGAGAGTTGGGATCTGTCACCAGGCGGGGTCGGATAGTTTGCTCACGTCGTGTACTTTCAGAAAGCTTAAGGAGAATTTCTTCGTTGGTCCGTTGCAGAAATATGCTGGTGTTTTGTATGGATTAGGTGTTGAAAATGGTCAGGTTGCTCTCTAATATCGAAATAAAAAAGTAAGAAAATTCAAATAAAAATTCCTTAAACCTATATCCTTCTCTCTTTTTACTTTTTTTTTTTTAACATGAGTTTGTGTTGAGCATACTGATCGCAGAATCGTAGAACTTTGAAAACTAGGATCATTAGTGAAGCGCCATGAAATCTGTGTCTAAGACAAAAATTAGGCAAACCCAGTTTTTGTTACAAGACCGTAAAGAAACTGAACTGTGTCTTGGTTCTGTCTGAATTATGATTGATTTTTGTGGGCATAACTTAAGGCCCGTTGGTTGACATACCCAATTAGTTGTAATTATTGACTGTGATTCGGGCTTATCTAAGTGATTTCCCTTACAAACTTTAACCAATTACAACTAGATAAGAGTTGGTGTGTCTTAGGCCTATAAAAAAAAGTCCATTCTTAGTTGCTTGTATGAGTCCCTATAAATTTGTGTTTGACGTGATGAGGCTGATCCTGTTATTCCTCCTATCGCTGAGGCAACTGCTATGCCCGAGGACATGGAGCTGACTCCAAGGAAGTCACGTGCTCACGGTGGTGTGACCAGAGCTGATGAAAGTGCCAAACTTATTGAGGAGCGTACCGCTCATCTCTACAGTCTGTAACCAACCTGATTATGTCAAGCTTGTTAAAGCTCTATGTGCTGATCCTAAATCAATTTGCTTAATCTTTTTAAGTGCCAAGACCCTTGGTGAATGGGCTGGTTTAAGTATTGCAGATAGCTTGTTAAGTAACATATGGCTTGGTCGAGTAAAATTGATAGTCAGCTTATATGAGGGGAGATTTGTAGACAAACAAGTAATCAACTTGATTTGATCAAATACTATCAAGGAAGAAGAAGGCGGGAACATTCTGTTATTAGTATGTGCTAAAAAGGAAAAGTGACTTTAGTTTTTATAGGTAAATCCAATTATATAGTTACCAGAAGTTTAAACTAACTAAACAAAATTTGCAGTGTATAAACTCTCCTTAATTCTTCTCAAATTTCAGTTTTTGTTATAAAATAATAATTTCCCGTTTTCAGCAATAATGGAAACATTTTTCTGTGATTCAAACACAATCTAGTGTTTATGGAAAACAAAATAAAAAAAGAACCGATACCTTTATAGTATAGTTAGTGGTAGTATATAAGTGGTTATGCATGTTTAGCGCACACCGCTTAACCTCACAAGTCACAACCTTTTACCCCCCTCGAAAGCTCTCTCTCTCTCTCTCATTTTGCTGTCTTGACGACCCACCCCCTTATGAGGATCCCAAGCGTTTGGTCGATAACAGTGTTTTCGAATTAAGACACAGTTTTGATGTTCTGTTTTATTTTCTAGGGTTTTGAAGTTTGAGAATTTCTGGGAACAAAATATGTCTTCTATTGTTGGATTGAACCATCTCTCGGAAGCACTCATCGATGCTGGAAACAGACTTCTCAGCCCTCATTCTTCAACCGACGAGCTTCTTACTCTTCTCGATGTACGGTCTTCTCTCTTTGATTCCTCCATTAAAAATCGTGTCTTTGTTTTGTTAGGTTTGATTTTACGAAAATGCAATTAGGGTTTCTATTTCTTGCCGCTAAGGAAATCTCGATTGATGATTTTAGTGGATTATTCGGTGAAAGCTTGCTCCTTTCTAGGTTATCGAACTTGTTAATTTGGTTGGAGCAGCGAATAGGTTTCTATTGAATCTCTAATTTCAATTCCTTCATGTGTGTTGTAGGAAACTGAGTCTCTGCTTAGAAAGGTGGAGCAAGATCAACCCTTGTCAATGCAAAATGCCCTAATCCCCTCCAAGAATGCTTTGGTTTCAAGTGACCTCTTAAGCCACCCTGATTCTGATGTTAGGGTTTCTGTTGTCTCCTGCTTAACTGAAATCGTCAGGATTACTGCCCCACAGGCACCTTACACTGATGATCAGATGAAGGTAAACAAAACAAAAAATCAAATCAAAAGTCTAGTAACACTCTCTTCATCTCTCTCTTGAAGTCTGCTTCTTTGGTATCACAGGAAATCTTCAAATTGACGATAGAAGCTTTTGAGAAGCTAGCTGATGCGTCCTCTCGCAGCTACCAGAAAGCTGAGTCTGTTCTTGATAATGTATCAAAGGTCAAATCATGTTTGGTCATGTTGGACTTGGAGTGCGATGACCTCATTCTACAAATGTTTCATATCTTCTTGAAAATCATAAGGTAGATTTAGATATACAAAACCTAATTCTCTAGAAACTCTTTAGATCATATACTGAACTGGTTTATCTGTGTGTGCGCATCTGTTAGATCTGATCATCCACGAGTGGTGTTTTCGTCCATGGAGATGATAATGATTACAGTATTAGATGAAATCGAAGAAGTGTCCAGGGATTTTCTCGATACTTTGTTAGCTAGTGTCAAAAAGGATAATCAGGTTAGGTTTCTTCCTATTAGAAGTTATTCATGTTGCCGTTAAAAGACTTTGGATTTAGTTGTCTTCACTTCATGTTTTAGAATGTTTTACCAATGGCTTGGAGTCTTGTGGAGAAAGTTCTTAGTAGATGTGCCCGTAAACTTAAACCATACATTATGGAAGTTTTGAAGTCTACAATGGCCAGCTTGGATACGTATTCTCCAGTAGTTACGACCATATGCCAGACTGTTTTTGAAACTCCAAAGGTCCACAATGTTGTTGACGCCAAAGAAAATGAGGTATTCTTGATACCCTGAGCTCGTTCATTCTAGAGTTTCAGCATCTCTTTACAGTGTTATTTAACCAACTCTTTTGATCTAGGACAAACTGGTTTTGGGGCATCCTCGTAAGGAGACTCGTTCTAAAAGTGGTTCCAAGAAACCTGCTAGAGATGGAACTCAACGAATCAATGTGCATGAAAACTTAAGTAAAGGAAAGCAAGTCTGGTCTGAAAGTAGAGATGCAGAAACAGATTTAGGAGTTACAGGGAAGAGAGGACGGAAACCAAATTCATTGATGAATCCTGAGGAAGGTTATGACATTCCTTGTCTTTCCGGGAAAAGAGATTCTTTAAAGACATGTTCATCAAACAAAAAGCTTCAGAGAAAAGGATCAGGAGGAGGAGAATCATCATCACTTGAAAAGCTGGCTGCAAAGAAAACACCTCCGGCTGCTAAAGAATCTTCCCCAGCCACTTCTAGTAGGGCTCTGACGGGTTCAGTTAAACGAAGCAGGGTTAAGATGGAGGACACTGATCATGATTTAGATTCTCTTTCTTCATCACCGAAATTGAAGAAGTTGGCATCATGCTTCCGGGATGAAGAGCCTCTTGAGAAAGAATCAAACCAGGAGAGCTATGAAATACCAGAAGATGACACAAAGATAGGAGAATCAAGCAAGAAGATAAAGTCCCAGAATGGCGGGAAAAAGAAGCCAATTGTGAACTCCAGCGGAAAAAGATCATCAGCTCGCACAGCTGCTAAAAAAAAGACTTTGGAAGGTGCATCTTCGGATACTCTTGTTCCCCAGTCATCAAATGACAAGGTAGAAAACGAGATGATCATATATATATCTTCGTTACTTAGTGATTTCATAAAAATTTATGTTGAATCTCATTTATCGACCAACCTTTGCAGAAGAAGAAACCTCAAGTGGAAGCTAGACCATCAGCAGAAGAATCTGAAGAAACTTCAAAAAGCCATTCAGTGAGGAGTCGGACAGCAAGAAAAGAAGTGGTATAATAAGCTCTGTCGCCTTCTGTCTCTCCATTATTAGCCTTTTATTGTCACGCATCTGTTGCAAACTGGTATATATATCTTTCCTGTTTTTTTAGGAGTCTGATACGAATGGCTTTGGTGCGGATTTAGTCGGTAAGAGAGTTAAAATCTGGTGGCCGCTCGACAAGACGTAAGTGCATATTAATGTTGAAGGTTTTTGTTTTTAATTGTAGTTTAATCGTTGCGTTCTCGTTGACCTTCTTTCGCTGTGCAGTTTTTATGAAGGCGTCATAGATTGTTATTCTGGTCGTACGAAGATGCATCGGGTGAGATACCATCTCTGATATGCTACCCAATTATGTTGCTCCTATCAGAATTATGGAACCCCACACATTGTTGCAGGTATCATATACTAATGGAGACGTAGAACAGCTTAATCTCGTTAATGAACGCTGGAAGTTACTTGAGGATCTCCCTTCTGCCAGTGAGGTACTGTGTTTCTTTGTTTGCAAAAGAAGTAACCTAATAAACAGTGACTTCTTTAATTAATGATATCATAAGACTCTGCTGAATCTCATGTATGGACCGACCTTTGCAGAAGAAGGTTACTCAAGTTGCAGCTAGACCATTGGCAGAAGAATCTGAAGAAAATTCAAAGAGGCAACCAATGAGGAGCCGGACAGCAAAAAGACAAGTGGTATAATAAGCTCTGTCTGTCGCCTTATGTCCCCAAACATTAGCCTTTGGTTGTTACATATCTGTTACCAACTGATATATAACTCTCTTGTCTTTTCAGGGTTCTGACAAGAATGGCTTTGGCGAGGATTTGGTGGGTAAGAGAGTTAATATCTGGTGGCCGCTGGACAAGACGTAAGTGCATATGATAGTTGATTGTTCTTGTTTCTATGTGTGACTTAATCGTTGCTTTATTTTTGATTGTCTTTCACTGTGTAGTTTCTATGAAGGCGTTGTAGCGACTTATTCCAGTCGTAAGAAGATGCATCAGGTGAGTTACGATCTTTGATCTGTTACTCGACTATGTGTTACTCGTGTCAGAATCATGGAATATTTGTTCCCCCACATTTGGTTGCAGGTAGTATATACTGATGGAGAGTCAGAACAGCTTAATCTCGGTAAAGAACGCTGGGAGCTACTTGAGGATCTCTCTTCTGATAGTGAGGTATTGTGTTTCATTCTTTGTTTCACGTGAAATGCTTAATGATTTCCCCCAAAATCTACTAGGAGGATGATCAGCAGGATATGGAGATTGATCTGCCAGAATCCACTCCTTTATTTGACATGTGAGTAAAAAAAGGATCATGTGTCATCAGCAGCTTCTCATTACTGTGATCTTGTGTAAAGTTATGTTGTTATGATCGTGCAGAATGCAGAAAGTCAAGAAAGGCAAAAACGTGGCGTTGTCCTCTAAGAAGGATTCTGGCAAAAAGGCAAGGGTGGAAGGGAAGAATCTCAAATCGTTGAAAGAGTTGAGTGCTCAAACCCAGAGAAGGGAAGAGCAGGAAGCGAGTCGAGATGTGGACGAGGAAAGCGAAGATGAGTATTATAACAGTGAGATGCATGAACAATCCGAAAACAAAAGTGAAGAGAACCTGAAATTGACTGAGACAGAAGCCAAAGAAGAAGATGAACAGTTTCAAAATCCAGAGGCTGAGAGCGAGAGAGATGGCTCAGAGTCAGAAGAAGAGCCGAAGTGGAGAGAAACAGATGATATGGAGGATGAGGAAGCAGAAGAGAGAGAAGAAGAGGCTGGTGATAAAGTGCCAGAAGAAAGCACAAGCCTCTCTGAGATTGAGAAAGACGCTGATGAAGAGAGAGGGTCTTGAACTGGAGTTTATACAATGGAACCGAATCGTGAACAAAAAACATTTACTTAAGACTCTCTATTTCTTTCATTTATCTTTGTTACTTAGATTGTTATTGAACCTGTTAGAGAGATATGAAGTCACCTGGATTGTGTTGTGTCTCTGAGAGTTTGTGCCATTTGTATTTTAGGAAAGCATAATCGTTGTTTACGAGTTAAAGAGCCACGTTTGTCACGTGAGAATTTCAATTCTGAACTTATTGAGAAGCCACCCGGAAATTTTCTGTGTGTTCAATTACATTCAACCATCTTGGGACAGGACACGGTTTGAATAAGACACTCATCTTGTCCAAATATTCACTTTGTCAAAGATGGCTTCTAAAGTCTCACCTTTGGGCAGTCTCCTTTTCTTTAAAATATTTCCTATGAAAAAACATATAAATCTAATGGTCAAGAATGATGTTACTTTTACTGATAACAAAAAATATATAGTACTGTAACATCAGATCAATTGGCTAATTAGTTGAAATACGGACGTATGCTCAAGGGAACTTTCCTATTGGTAAAAACAGGTTGGGTCCCCTGGCTTTTAAGTTTTATTAATTCATGTACTCAGTGTCAATATTCTCAACTTCTCACCACCACTTGTTTTCTTAATTAGGGTATATAAAATTATAAGTTTAAGCCAAGATAATGGATTATGATACACCAAGAAGAAACAAATTAGAAATAAAAAGGCAAGGCATTTCTCGTAGATTTGTATATAAGATATGAAAGAACGTACGTACAATTTACTAACTCCTTATCAAGGTCTTCTAGAACTCATATACATGGATCATAAACTTAATGTTTATGGGAGAATGCTGCCAAAAAAAAAAACTTAATAATTGGAGTAATTGGCAATCTTCTTATGTTGTTTTAAAATATATATTTACAATTTTCCTTTGCTGGTTTTATGTGGCAATTTCGAAAAATTTAAAAGACAACCAAATAAGGCTTTCCACTTGGTAAGTAAAAGTCAGATTCACAACACCTTTGGTTGACGATTTTGTTTGACCTTAATTGGGAATGCATTTACACTTATTACCTACAACTTTGAAACTATACTACTCATTCTCTAGTGCCCTTAAAAAAAAATAAAAATATGAATTCCCATAGTTCTTCATTCACCAACTCTTTACCTTGGTTAGGTGAAATAAAGCCAAATAGTAACTTATGAAACGGTGACTTCTTTTTGTAGTCTCTATAAATACAAACCACAACGCTTCTTCCAAACGACACATCATAACTTATAACATATCCTCTCCCTCTCTTGGGCCCCTTAAACCTTCTTACCCAACAGAAAAAAATGCATGCCGACGGGAAACTTGTTTGCGTCACAGGAGCCGGTGGCTACATTGCTTCTTGGATCGTTAAGTTACTCTTGGAGAGAGGCTACACCGTTAGAGGAACCGTACGCAACCCATCTGATCCCAAGAACAACCACCTCAGAGAGCTTGAAGGAGCCAAAGAAAGACTAACTCTTCACAGTGCTGATCTTCTCGACTACGAAGCTCTTTGTGCCACAATAGATGGCTGCGATGGCGTTTTCCATACCGCTTCTCCGATGACTGATGATCCCGTTAGTAACTATATTTAATTTCCTAAAAATAGGTTAATCCATAAATATTACTCTGTTTTCTTAGGTTTAATCTTATTAATTAATGGTGTTATAGGAGACAATGTTGGAACCGGCTGTGAACGGAGCTAAGTTCGTGATAGACGCGGCTGCTAAAGCCAAGGTGAAGCGTGTTGTGTTCACATCATCCATCGGTGCTGTTTACATGAACCCTAACCGTGACCCTCAAACCATAGTCGACGAAAGTTGTTGGAGTGATCTTGATTTCTGCAAAAGCACAAAGGTATATGAATATTTTTAATCAACATATTTTTGGCAATGAGTTTTATTCAAACCAACCGACCGAAATACATGTGATACAGTAGCTATATGTTTTAGACAAGCGACCAAAACCAACCGACCGAAATACATGTGATACAGTAGCTATATGCTTTAGACAAGCGACCAAAACCAACCATGTGGCTATGTATTAAGTTGACGTGTTTGACCTATCTTTTGGTGTTTTGTAGAATTGGTATTGCTATGGGAAGATGGTGGCGGAACAATCAGCATGGGAGACGGCAAAGGCTAAAGGTGTGGATTTAGTGGTGCTAAACCCGGTTCTAGTTCTTGGACCACCGCTCCAGTCAGCGGTCAACGCTAGCCTAGTCCATATCCTCAAGTACCTCACCGGCTCAGCCAAGACTTATGCTAACCTAACTCAGGTCTATGTGGACGTCCGTGACGTTGCACTAGGCCATGTTATGGTCTACGAATCATCCACTGCCTCAGGCCGTTACATCCTCGCTGAGACGGCGCTTCACCGCGGTGAGGTTGTTGAGATTCTTGCTAAATTCTTCCCGGAGTATCCGCTTCCCACCAAGTAAGTCAAACGTTTTAACTCTTTGGTCAAAATTATATCAAAGTCAACACGATCTTGTTGGTCTAGTAAAATACAACCTTGGATTTTACAAACTATTTGAGTTTGATTTTTGATACTTGAAGCAATCTAATTAAGATTATCTTTTTTCAACAAAATCAATAAAAAAAATTAGTTAGGATAAAAGGGACATGAGTGGTAGTTGGTATTGAAATGTGTTACCATTTGTCCCATATATCAAAATTGGTATGTACTAACTCTCACATCACAAGGTCCACATCATGTTTCACCTACTGCTGACGTTGAGATCTTGCAAAATCCTATGTGTACACGTGTTTATGTTTGTTTTTCTTTGGATTTATACAAAAAAATGGTGTAGTCTTGTTACTGGTCCAACTCCATTTGACAAAAGAACTAGAGTAGTGTTAACTGTATTTGTATGTTCTTTCTTCACCTACTCCATAGTTTGGTCACTAGTTTCATGACTTGTGTCTCCTTTGGCTAGTTCAATAACTGATACGTTACTTTAGAGTGATATACAAGAAGCCATTTCCAGGTTGTGGTATTAACATATAGTGTACTTATATTATAATAATTGTAGGTGTTCGGACGAGAAGAATCCGAGAGCAAAGCCATACAAGTTCACTACTCAAAAGATAAAAGACTTGGGGTTGGAGTTTACACCCATCAAGCAATCTCTCTACGAATCTGTCAAGAGCTTGCAAGAGAAAGGCCATCTTCCTCTTCCTCAAGATTCGCCTCAAACAACGTCTTAATCGATTCCTAAAAAACGATACCACCATGATCTCTGATCATACACCCACATAATAAGTTTTATTCTAAAGTATACGTCTGAATATGACTAAGTTATTCGTTTAATCTTGAAGCATATATATATAATTATATGTAGTTGAATGCTCTTTTCTTTTTGTAATTGAAAATGTCACTCAAATGTATGATGTATGATATGATTGTGGAAGAAATGATTTTATTATCTGGTGTTATTATAACGTTGTCCCTTACATAAAAAAAACCTACGAGAAAGAAAAAACAGTTCTTATGAGATCTAAAAACCTGTCTACTAGCAATATCGAAAGGTCTCTGTGGACTTAATGAGTCTATTGAATCATGTCGACAATGTCCTGTCTTGGAAGTGTCTCCACAGTTTGTGAACTAGTTGATGCAGGGAGAGTAGCTTTTCTGTTTTTCCGAAAAACTAGATACGCTATGGAAACTATGTAGATGGCAATGCCTGAAAATCCAAGAATTCCACAGGAGAGGACAAGGACATGCTTCATGTGGCTATGATGAAGCAGGTTAATGAAACTGTTTACTATATAGTATATGTTTATCCCCATGATTAAAAAACCAATCACCCATGTCAAAGCTGAAATCTGTTTACAAAAAAAAATAAGAAACATATGAAGTTAAGAGATATTTTTTTCTTTGGTTTAGTGAAAGTGAATATGCGTTTGAATGTTACATACTGCCATATGGTTTACGTGTGAACCCATCTTAATTTTGCAGCTAGTGAACTTGAGAAGAGGAACTAGTGCAAATGGCAGCTCAAAAGACAGGATCATCTGTTTAAAGTTTGTTCAATCAATTATTAGATTTTTGGTGTGGTAAGGTCATAGAAATATAAAGATGTGTCTGGAGATGGGAATGAATGTGTTACCGAGGCAATGATGATTAACTGTCCAGCTCCAGCTGAACCACCAATGAGAGCAACGACTAGACTTGGGATAATAGCTAAGCATCTTGTTAGTAAGTTTCTGATCCATGGCTTGAGTCTTAGATCAAGAAACCCTTGCATCACATATTGTCCAGCATATGTTCCGGTTATAGTTGAGCTCTGCCCTGAAGCAAGAAGTGCGATAGCGAATAGCTTTGAACTCCATTTACCCACAACGTTCTGTTTCAAAACAAAGGTTTAATGTAACATTATAGAAAGAAGCAAAAAAAGCAAGCAAGCAACTAACCCTTAGCAGAAAGGAAGCCTTGTTTAAGTCCAAATCCTCACATTTAGCTCGGTCTTCGGGGGTTAAGTCTGAGGCATTACAGACAGCACCACTTACTGATATCACAGAGACGTTTATGAGAAAGGCTACCGATAGAGCAAATCCGCTTTCAATCAGGTAAAACCTACGAGCCTCCTTTATGCCAGTAGCTGAACGTGGTATTTTTCTGGAGAGAACCAAAGCAGAGTGGAGGAAGAGATTGTGCCTGTGGAGAAGACACAGTCGCATAAGATTTTATAATGAAGATGGGTGAAGAGAAAAGAGAGTGAGCTTACGGCATAACCATGGCCCCAAGCAGAGAGATTGCAAGACCAGTTGCACCGTTTCCTTTGAGTTGTGGAACAAAGAGACCATGTAGGACTGCTCCTGCGTCTGGCTTTGAGTAGTGTAGTTCAATAACGAAGCATATAGCCATTGTGAACACAAGAAATGCAACCAAGAACTCCAGCTTTCTTACCTATGAATGAAAAAAACATCATAAGACTTGACTATACATAGAACTGTGACATGAAAATGATCAAAGAAATGAATACCCCGTATCGTTGAAGTGCCAGAAGAATCAGTGTACTTAAGCCTGTAAGAAGAACACCAATCCATATTGGTATGCTAAAAAGCATGTTTAGAGCAAAAGCTGTTCCGATTACTATATAAGAAAGTAAGCCAGTATGGCAATAGTTAGTACTAACAAAGATATTAGAGAAATTATAGAAACACAGTAAAGAGTATAGAAAGTTTGGTACCTTCTGGAATGTCACAAGCGACTATTGCAATTTCAGCAACAACCCATAGCAAAAAGTTTGGAACCTTGGAGTATTCACCTCTACAATGCTCAGCTAAATGTTTTCCTGTGATCATATAACCAAAATAAACTCAGCAAAGTTGATGAATAAAAACTTATAACCAAAAAGTAACATAACCTGTGACAACACCAAGATTGGCAGCCAGAGATTGAATCACCAAACCCGCACAAGAAGCCACCAATATGATCCAAAGTAACTGTTTATTACAACGAAATCAATATTTTTTTAATTGAAAAAGATAATGTGAGAAGGGGAAGAGTTTATACACGCACCTCATACTTGTATTGTGCTCCTGCCTGTAGATCAGTCTCAACTGCAAAACACATGAATAATAATAATAAAAAAAAAAAGAAACATTTATCATCTAATAGTTAATGAAAATGATATGGGAAAGTGAATCTGGTTTATCATGATCTTACAGTTTCCAGGATCAATATATGCGATTGAAACAAGAAAACCAGGTCCTAAGTAGGCAAAGAAATTCTTCCAGCTCTTTTTCTGCATATATATGTAAAGACATCAATCAAAATTATTGATCAAACAACGTAACCAGCGATTTTTAAAAAGTACAAAATCAAGATTATCTGCATGTTTTCAAGTCTGTTCTATTAACCATGAAAGTGATTTCTTCAATTTATGGACATTTACTGGATTTTGACTAGTTCAGTTAATTAGTAATAATGTAAATCAAGCGAATACATGTGAGTTTTCTTAAGATGAAAAACACAATAAACATATGTTTGCGTGGGTTTGAGTCAAATCTATAAACTAGTGATTATAGATCAAACAAACGTATTCTGTCATTTGCTTATATCTTTTGTTTTTTAATGATAACACTGAAAGTAACATCGTTCTCCGAAAACGCAGAGGCATAGGTTCATAGAACCCAATAAACAGATACTACATAAGTCAAATGAACTAACATGAGACAGAAATAAACGATGCCAGTAGGCACCCATGAGGTAGCGTGTTGCTTACGTGAGGCAACATTCGAGTACGAGATTATATCTGCATGTTATTGACTATGAAAGCAATTTCTTCATTTTATGGAATTAGTAATATTACAAATCAAATATTGAGATAATTAAGGTGTTTGAGTCAAATCTTGAGATGAGACAAATAAAAATTAAACAACAAGAAAAAGTAACAAACCTGAGGGACAATAATCTGATGAGAATCAGCATCACCCTTAGTAGAAATGATTTGAGGTGCAGAAGCATCCGCCATAGCCATCTCACTTGCTAGTAATTTCTTTGTGAATGATTTTGAGTATTGATTTAAAAAAAAAAAAAGTGAGCAACAGTGTATATATAGGTAAACCTGAGGCGAGATTAAAGGAGATTTTTTAAACAAAATGGTGGATTAATTAATGTAAGCCAAAAGTATAGAAAAGGGCAGCTTACCTCAGTAACGAAGAAGTAGGGAGAGATCTTTGTGCGCTTGACACACTTTTTTCTTCTCCCAACACACTTTTACCTAACTCAAACCTATGAAACCTATCGTCCCCTCTTTCACGGTTGAGCTTAACTAAACAATTTTTTTTTTTTAATCCCATAAATTTTCGATGTTACAAATCTTTTTTCTCTTTTGTGAATCTCCTCCACCATGAAAACCCTCTGCCCTCTTCCGCCAAAATAATTGATTGAGAAAGGTTTAACTGGTGTGAGGAGAAGACGAAGGAGAGAGTAATCCCTTTCATGCCGCGAACAGGACAGCCACCGTCAGATATAGCTTCACTGTTGTCATTATTCTCTCTTCTATGGTTTGACCCCTCACTCTCTGTTTTTGTTCTCACTCACGCTTGTGTTTTATCTTTAACACAAGCTTGCTCTTTCTCTTTCTCTCTTTCTCTCTTTACTCTCTCACGTTTGTTTTTGTTCATGTAGAGAGAGAGAAGAGAGAATACTTTGTTGTCTACATTGTTAACCCTTTTTCATTACTTTCTTCAAACACAAACATACATACTTATAGTAGATTTCTCTACTAACTCCACTTGCTTGCACCCATCATTTAACATATTATTGTAGGTGTCTCCTAGACTCTCTTACACAAGTCACACTACTCCTACTTAGTCTTACAATTAAGTAAGGTTAGGTTACACATTCAACAACTTTTACTACTCCAAATAAAATAAAAATGAAATATTAGAATCCTTTATATAAGAGATGGGCATCTCCATCAGTCCATGTATTAGAGACGATCATGTACGGCGGCTAACGTGGAGGTGACCAGTTCTCCGGTCATCCTTGGCCTGCATCTCTTCCTTTAAATTTCTTAGATACTGTGGTGAAGCGTGATAGCGTGGCGTGATGCACGGCGACAGAGCTCGACATGAACGATCACCTTTTCCCATTAATCAAGTAACGACGTGTAACGTTTTCTGTATATCGTCATCATATTAGATCTAATCTATTTATTCAGGGTCATATTTTTATCCATACAAAATTATTGAACTTATCATACATTTGTTTAAGTGTATTTTCATAACCATGTATATAAGCACAGCATCTGAAATTCTTTTATTTATCATATGAAATACAAAATATGAAATTTTTGATTTTTATCATAGCTGCATCCAACAATGGTATATGATGAATCTCAAATATTTTTGATATCTTAGTTGTCCAAAATTCTCTAGAAAATAGAGATTCATAGGGTTTAATTCGTTGATTTTGGTTGTATATGAATTTTATTAAATTCTTTGGTTAATGATTAGAACTTAATTATACCCATGTACCATGAACATAAATTTAGTACATTAATATAAATTTTGAATGTGGTTAGGTATGACTAAACAAAACTAAAGAGGCATATATATAACATTTATCGGAAACTTAATTTTTTGTATGGGTTAACCCACATATTTCAAGATAAATTAGAAAATATGGTATTTTTATTTTAATGAATGATGCATCATGCACTGACATAGAATGAAAAATAAAAAGGTTTGAGATCTTAGTTGTTCTCGTTTCTATAGAAAATATAGTTTTTATAGTGGTTAGTCTACTTATTAGGTGGTATATGAAGTTTAATTAAATTACTCATTGGAAAATTAAAACTTATGCCCACGTACCATAAAAATAAATCTAAGATACATATATATATAAATTTGGAGTGTAATTAGGTATTTTTAAACAACACTAAAATGCTATATAGTATAGATAGTATTGATCAAAAAATTAAATTTTTTCGTAGAGATAAACCCACATATATCAAGATAAATTAGACAATATGAAATTTTGTTTTAATTCATAGATGCATTATGCATTGTTATAGTATGAATATTAAAGATGTTTGAGATTTTAGGTGTTCTAATTTTTCTAGAAAATAAAGATTTTATATGGATTAGTACACTAATTATATCGTATATAAAATTAAAAAAGAAAAATTCATTCAAAAATTAAAAATGATGTCTATGTAGCATGGAAATATGTTTAGTTACATTAATATGAATTAGAATGTGATTGGATATTTAAAAAATTATATATTAATGAGACTAAAATTTAGTATATATATTATTTATTAGAAAAAAACTCGATCCTTTCGTAATAACATTTATTCAAAGTTTATAATCTAATTACTAGATAACTTTTAGATTATGCGACTACACGTAACATTTCATTGGTTTATCTTATTTAAAGATATGTTCGTGCACTGAATTGCCAATAAGACGTTTAGATCATCTCTACTGGTGAATTTTGGAGGGATCCTTAACTTAAAAAAAAAAAAAATAATAACCAAATTGTAGGTTTCATTAAACAGTTAAGGATTTGCCTCTTAAAACTTCTATTTAAAAGGCAACTCTTAACACAATCACATGTTCCACTGAAAAGTGTCGATCTGCGATTAATTTCGGACTTTTCTTTTTTATTTAATTCCAAAAAAAAAAATTGAACAAAAAAAATTTAAGAACTTTCGGTGAAGTCTACCAATGGAGATGCTCTTACACGAACTCGTCAGGAGAGTATTTGAATCAATAGAAACCGTATTATATTATTCATAGATAAGTCCTTATTGGTCGGCCATCTACCATAAAGAAAAGTTTTTTTTTTTTTATTTCAAGAAAACAAAAGAGACGTGAAGCCAATTCGAATCATCGAACTAAATATTGATATACAACAAAATAGATGTCAAAGAAAAACGTGTAATTCACGGAAACACACTGTTGCTCTGATGGCAAGACTATAATAATGGCTTTACTTTTACGGTAATGTATACTATTTGAAGAATCATTCATTGAATTCATGTCACGGTCAATTCCATGTTGTTTTAAGTAGCAGCAATACGCGATGAACTTTCTATATATAGAACCTTTGGTTTTCAATAAGAAAATTCTATGATTATATTTAATAAAGGGTAATGTATTATGCAGCCTTTTCATCTATTAATCAATGTAAGAAAGAAAAAACTGCCTAATTAAGAAAAAAGTTGTGAAGACAAGTAAATTAAAACAATATGTGCAAGAGTAGACTCTAGCAAAAACTACTCCCTTTTTTTCTCTATCAATAGAAAAGAAGAGTAGACTCTAGCATATGGGATTAGTCTTTGTTTTTTCATATTTGGTCGTGTTATTAAGTGAACGTGGGCACTAGAGACAAAAACCAAAAGACCATTTCCAAAAGGGCAAGAGGAATTAATATCATATTAATATATTTAATAACAACACATGTTTTAGACCTTTATTAGTTCATGAACCTTTGAATTGTACGGCCTTTTGTTCCTTTAGCTAAGTTCAATGCATCTCTGGAGGACCTACTGCTTAACTAACCAAGAGGTCCAAGATGTAGAATAATATCACAAAGGAAAAGAAAACTACAATAGTTTAACTTCTTGAAAATGTAAAACAAACTTTCCGTTCTATTACTTAATTGGTTCCACAAATAGCTATTTTATCGATGCGATACTTAAATTTTTTTCAAAAGATCAAAATTTCCATTGGTGAATGTCGCAAAGGAAAAGTATGGCTGCTAATAGTGTCTTTATTATGAACAAATCGAACTATGTTGGTTCTTACAACACTCAACGAAAAAATATATTCATAAATCATAGATTTGTTTCTTTGCAGAGGAAAAACCCCACACATTATGAAATTGTTTATAATCAAGAATTTAATTCATCTTGAATGAATTATTAGTTAAATGCCAATTTGCCATGCGTACATTCATTATTTTATTTGTTTGGTCAAACACCATACATGCATAAATGTTGGGGAATGGATTATAGGATGTCCCAGAAAAATATATGGCCGACCAAAAATTAAACGAAATTGTATTGTAGAGAAAAGGAAAATAAAAGTTTTAGGTCGGTGATGGGATATATTGGACGTCACCGGTGATGATGAAGTTATGAAAAATGAAAATACAAGTGGACAAAAAAAAGCAAAACTATTCTCGTCCAGAAGACAGAACAGAAGCAGCTAATAAGTACCGAAAGCACAATTCCTTTCCTGTATTTTGAAGACTTTGACGTCTTTGACCGTTGACTTCTAAACACCTTACACACGAGTGGTTTGGTTTAGATCCATTCCTTCCCTGCCTGTCTTCTTCATCTTTTTGTAAAACAAATCGCCATCCAGTTTTTTAATAAACAAAAGGCAAAAATTCGTACATTTTATTGTTTGGAAAATGTTATATTCTACTGAACAAAAAAGTAGATGAAACATCGAAGATAATCTAATTAATTACAAAGTTTTGAATGTCATCTCCTTATATATAAAAGTATGTCTTAAGTTTTTGTTTATCAAAAAATTTAAGTAGACATGGATACAAAAACATAGAAATTTTGATATTGTTTTAACTAAGATTTGATGAAGTGCGTCATCTATTAGTATCGTCACTTGTCCAATTGTTTTTGAGCCGTGTCGGCTTGACTTTGACCGAACAACTGAACAATACACACGTTTACATAAATAATTAAATTACTAATGACAAACGCTAGAAACATATAAACCACGTTCCGCACACTCTATTATACTATTACCTATACCACATTGTACAAATTATAGTTTTAGTAGGGGTGGGCACGGATTGGATATCCGGGTTTTTTAAGGTATTTGTGATTTGCTTCGAATGTTACGGATATCTAATTTTGGTATTTGCTTTGCTTCGAAAAAATACGGATATCCGGAAAAACGGATATCCGGAAAATAAATAGATATTTGCGGATATTTACGAATATTTACGGATATCTCATCTATTTTGATTAATACAAATAATCTTAAGATTTTGATACAAATTTGCTTTGCAAAAATAGTTTTTTGCATGATATATAAAATAAAACTTAAAAGAACTAGTGAATTTATATATTTTGTAATTTTTTAAGCTTAGGTTACAATTATAATAACT
>CAKOAT010112932.1:140058-207002 GCA_932364175.1 Eruca vesicaria subsp. sativa
ATATATTTATATATTTACGGATCGGATCGGATATCCGCTTCCCAAAATTTTACTATTTGTGATTTGCTTCGATTTTAACGGATATTGAATTTTAGTATTTGCTTTGATTCGAAAGTTTACGGATATCCGGAATTTTCGGATCGAATCGAAACGAATAACGAATCGAATCAAATATAACGGATAAAATGCCCAGCCCTAAGTTTTAGTCAACCGCAAGCAACTATTTCTTAAAACCGAATATAAAACTTTCTAATTAAGCACGCCTTTACTACATTTCATTACTATAAACTTATACTTTATCATTTATTTATTTTTCTTTTGGTCAATAGTATATCATTTCTTTTAACGCACATGCCGTTCATAATCATTAATTTATGTATATAGGTTATATAAAACGACATTTTAATTTTTATCTAATGTTTAGGTCACACGTTACTATGTTAGCATAGGTATATGCCTCCTTAGCAACTAAGCCAGGTTATGATTTATTTGTTTATTTATTTATATTTTGGTTGTGATTAAGCATTATTTGCTCGTTCTGTTCATAAACAATAGAAATGACCAGAAACTCTGGATTTAAAATAGCGGATGTTTGTTGTATGGTAAACCAACTAACCAATAAAAATCATCAAATCCCTGTTTTCCAAAATCATATAATGGGTAAGTTTGAGCTCTATATATAAAGTATTCAATCTTTTAATGTATATATATATATATATATATATATAGTTCACAGAAAGAAAAAAACTCATACAAAAGAATAGGCAATGAACTAATGTATGGTGGTTTAATTGTTTAAATATTTACCATCCGGGTTTAGAGTAATACTATGATTATAAGGAGAGTAGAAGCGGTTACAACATTGTTATGAAAAGTTAAGAACCAATTAAGCCATATCTTTTTTTGGGAACACAAATAAATAATCCAACTCTATTAACTTTTAAAATATTGGGACTCAATATAAATATTTCGTCTAACTATGCCAAATGTCGGTCTTGATAAGAAAAAAGAAAGTCAACCAAAAGTATAAAATAAAAATCAAGAACATACTACTACAATAGTAAGGAAATGGTCATGTGGTGATAAGGATTGGACCAAATACGTGTGCGAGTGTGTATGGACCTGAGAGAAGACGAGTTGAGTTGAGTCTAAAGACTAAAAGTAAGAGGTGGAATATGATAAGACAGACAATACTATAGTTTTTTTTTTTTGACCAAGACAATACTATAGTTTATTGCATGAAAATGAAAAGAGCACATGTTGGTCGCTCTTTCCACCTAGTTTCCTCCCTTTATATATAGAATCAAAAATCATTCCTTCTTCCACAAATCCGAGAACAAGAACCCAATAAGATCGACTCTTACTACGAATCTCTCAGCTTAACGGAACTCCCACGCATATACATACATACCCACAAAAAGCAAGATCCAAGAAGATTCATCATACATATATCCATGGACCAGTATTCATCGTCTTTGGTCGATACTTCTTTAGATCTCACTATCGGTATTACTCGTATGCGAGTTGAAGAAGATTCCAAGGTATGCTTCTCTCCCTATTCTTGATCCTCTGCATAATTGCATCTTCAAAAAAAAAAAATCAATAGCACATAAACTTTTTTCATTATTATGAACACATCTAAATATTTTCATATAACGATTGATTACATATATAAATATATTTACATTCGCGTATATATGTAATATATTGTTTCCACACAGATATATTAGATATACTTCGTATAATATATCATTAAAAATGCTTGTATTTTAACAAAATAAGGCTTGCTACTAATCCATGTGTTGAGTTCTTCAAATTTAATTGTAGACTAACAGCATATCATAGGTCGTATAAATTTATGATATATATAAATAAATTTGGTTACTAACTTCATGTAACATATCTAAATGCTTTGATATACAGACAACTGCATTGATGGACGAATTAAAAAGAGTGAAGGCTGACAACAAGAAGCTCTCAGAAATGCTAACTTTGATGAGTGAAAACTACAACGTCTTGAGGAAACAGCTGATGGAATATGTTAACAAGAGCAACAATACAGCTGAGAGAGACCAAACAAGTCCTCCCAAGAAACGCAAATCTCCTGCGAGAGATGACGCAGTAAGCTCAACGGTGATGGGTGGAGTATCGGAGAGTAGCTCTACGGATCAAGAAGATCAGTATCTGTGTAAGAAGCAGAGAGAAGAGACTGTTGTGAAGGAGAAAGTCTCAAGGGTTTATTACAAGACCGAAGCATCTGACACTACCCTTGTAAGCCTTTTCATGAATGGTATCTATATTTAGAAACTTCAAAATATATATACAGTTTATTGATTGTAGAAGTTGTGTTGCTAATATAGGTAGTGAAAGATGGGTATCAATGGAGGAAATATGGACAGAAAGTGACAAGAGACAATCCATCTCCAAGAGCTTACTTCAAATGTGCTTGTGCTCCAAGCTGTTCTGTCAAAAAGAAGGTACTTACTAGCTTATATTAAGACAATAATGATGATAACACCGTTGCTAAAATTAGGCCTGTATATTAAAATTGATTCTTGGTTATGTCTTCAGGTTCAGAGAAGTGTGGAGGATCAGTCCGTGCTGGTAGCTACTTATGAGGGTGAACATAACCATCCAATGCCAGCACATATTGATTCAAACAGTGGTTTAAACCGCTACATCTCTCCTGGTGGTCCAGCCAATGGAAGTAGTAACTTGGTTAAGCCTGTGACTACTACTGTTGATCTGACTGAATCCAAGAAAGTGAGGAGTCCATCAAGAATGGATTTTCCAGAAGTTCATAAACTTTTGGTGGAGCAAATGGCTTCTTCCTTGACAAAAGATCCTAACTTCACAGCAGCATTAGCAGCAGCTGTTACAGGGAGATTGTATCAACAGAATCAAACCGACAACAGCTAGATTAGTTTCAAATTCTATTAGTGCTTTTAGATTTGAGTTTGGCATATGAGAAAGTAGATTATATATCCATTGCGATACTGAAAATGTAACATGTAATCGGTTTCCATGGAATCTCCAATAATTCAGGCTTAGCAACTCCTACTAGTTTTGACAACATCTGTACAAATGCAAACATATAATAACACAGAATAACAAACTAAGCATCAAAGTGTTAATCTATCCTCTCTCTCTCTCTCTCTCGCTCTCTTTTCCTTTACTAACTGGTCTCGTCCTTGGATATGCATTCTTGGTGTCTGAAGCAGCTAGTGAGATGGTCGTTAGTGAGACCGGCTGTTTGCATGAAGGAGTAGATAACCGTTGGACTAACACTGCGAAAGCCTCTGCGGACAAGGTCTTTGCTTATCAACTCTGCTTTGGAAGTCTTCACAGGGACTTGGCGTGAGTACCTGAACTGGCTCTGAGTAGGCTTATGGTTAACGAAGTTCCAAATGTACTTGTCAAATGATCCAAACTCTACTATTATCTGCGTTGGAGAAAAACCAATACCAGTCAAAAACGTTGATAGACAAAAACTATGATCAGGTTTATAGATGTTGAAAGTACCTTGCGAACTTGGTTTGCATTCTCGAGGATTGAGCGTAGCTTTTGCTCTGATAGTAAAGCGGTGGTTGCAATCTCAGGGGATGTTATCTTTTTGTTAGTTAGTTCAGATACAGCAATTGGATCAAAGTCCATGAAAACTTCCCTGTTTAAACATAGCGAAAACATTTTTAAGATTCGAGGTCATATGAAGAAGAAGATGTTACCATAAGACTTTGGGTTCTAGTTACCTGAATAAGTATCTTTTGGAAAGAATGTCTTTCCAGGATAGTTCCGCAAGAGCACCAGAGAGACTTAATAGCTCGAAAAGTTTCCTGCAAACAGTTAAACGGGTAAGAGCGTTCATAATAAATCCACAAAGAGCATCTCTCAGGGGCTAAAGCAAAAGAGAGAGAGAGAGATGACCACGTACTTGTCATCATGGACAGGAACTCCCCACTCTTGATCGTGGAAAGCAATGTAACATTCGTCTAATAACATGAAACAAGCCAAGAAAACAACATCACTGGTCAAGTGAGTCAAAGCAGAGGAAAAGATTCAAAACCGAGGAAATGCTAAGACATAAGCCCATCAATATAGAGAAGTGACAAATAAACTAACCATGTTTCTATGGTCCTTGTTCAATACTATAGATGTACATTATATCACAAAGATTTGAGCTCTCTACATTTAAACACTAACTTCCAAAACTCAATACCACAAAATCTTTAAAAACTAGTCAAGCTCAGAGGACACTGACACTTGAATTGCTTAACTAAAAATGTGGAAACAATTGCTATTACAAGAAAGAATTGAAAAAAGGGGTTAATACCAGATTTGGGAGTGATCCAAGGGCATCTTTTACGACCATCAGAGAAGCAATCACCGGCCTTCTTTTCATCTCTCTCCTCCGTCGTCACATTCTTTCTCAGTGTACTTGACGAGTTCCGCCGCAAAGCCCTCTTCCCGCTCGAAGTAGACGCCATACTCAACGGAGACGACTCGCACGAAGACGACGCCTCTGAAGAGTAAGATGCGTTCATGGAGATACCGTTTCTCCTCAGAGGAGAGCACTGAAGCGTTTTCTTCGCCGTAAGCGTTTTATCAGACTTCTTCGCCGGCTTCGACAACGCTTTCTGCTGCAATTTATTACCGGCGGGACAAAGAACTGACCGGAGTTCTCGGTCATCGGAATCTACAGACCGAACTCTCGGTGGAGCCGACATTATTATTATTATTGTTGTCGTAAAGTCGAAAATTGCTCGCTTAACTCTCTTAGATCACGACTAAGAAAGAATTTCAATTTCCCAAAAAGAAACCTCTCGAAAACTTATTCCAAGAGAATGAAGTTGAACACACCAATTTCGAGAAACCAAAGGCTAACATTTAAAACAAAAAAAAACTTTAAATGAGAGTCGTCGTCACATTTTTAAGAAAATGTTATACAATCGAAATCAAAGGGGAGGCCAAGTTGGTCACTGGGGATCGATCACGGGAGTGAGTAAGGTTTACTTATAGCGAAAGTGAAAGGGGGAAAAAAGCAATAAAATAAAATCTTTGGAACAACAGTGACCAGAAATATAGCGTTTGACTTCGGAGAACCCTAAAAGGATATATGACTTTTCCGATCCACAACGTCAAGCATCCCGAAATTGAAGCAAGAGAGTTAAGACAAGAGTAAGAAGAAGGAAGGGAAGGTGTCGTTAGCCACTCATAGTTTTACACGTCATTGTTTTGGTTCCTCCGCTCCTTTTTCTAGTTAGGGCTCTGACCCGACCCGGATAAAGACCCCCACCAAGGTTATGTTTCAGATCTACACAGCTTCATTAACTTATTGCTTAATGGTTTGTTAGTTGATTACTAAATATAAACACTATTTCTTATTCAGAAGGAATGTCTTTGTCTTTTCGTAGTATTAATTTATGCCCAGACAAATGCTTAAGTCCAAAAGTATATACTCACAAAAGTAATCAAATCGTCGGGAGGCAGTTGAGGTTTTGTTACTTACAATATTCATTACTGGCTCATGTTTATTACTACACATTTACTCCTTTATTCTTTTTATCACTGTATTCCCCTATAGGTTTGATTTTATTACAAACATTGACTCTAGTAGTATTGAATTAAAGCTTAGAACCAAATTGAACCGAGGAAACAATAGTGATGTCGTCGTAGCCCAGTATCATAATCCGAAGTAACTCTATATCGTCGACAAAGCCCAATATCTCCACTGGCTTGCGAAAAGCCCAGAATCTATATTGAGAAGGATTGTTGCTTTTAGTTAGCAACTTATCATAGAAAAAGATTTTGTAAAGAGGCCCAGGATATGTCATAGTTGTTTCAACAACAATCCAGTAGAACACCAAAAACTCGAGAAAGATGTATACTAAAAACTTAAACTCTCGCTGCCTTATCCATGGAACCGTAAAAATCAGTTTGGGTAAAGTAAACTAAAACAAGCTAGAAGTAAAAGGGGTCAAACAACAAGATATATATGCAGTACTAAACTGACCTGACGTTCATGGGAGATGACCTCTATAATTGACTAGTGGGTTAATGCCAAGGAATCAAGAGATGGATTTGGCATGAGCTCCTCCTTTGACTCGATAAAAACATTACCGGGACACCACAGGAAGGAAGATGTATTGGAATGTAACCCAAGAGAGGCAATCCAATAGAGACATGAATCATGTCACATGATACTCCCAACAACGCACTCTGGATTTCTGATGACCCCAAATGGGAACTTGTAACCCAAGGTATGTTCTTCCGAACTGTGCACCTTATGAATGAATCATTAATAGAACATTCATTCATTTTCTTTCCAACATAAATAATCTCGACCTGTATGGCAAATGAATATGAAAAACTTTTGCCTTTTGGTTACTAAGAAAAGTTATATTAAGATATTATAAAAAACTGTAACAAAAGTATAATGTTTAGTATCGCATTTAAAATAATAAAGAAACAAAGAATGAACGAGAATTTCCACCTTTTTTACTAACTATTTAACTAAAAGTTATCACAAATCATTTCCACTTCCTGTAGGATACCATTTACCACCTAGTTAATTTATTTTTTTATTTAAGATATGATACTCATAAAGAGATATCATATAGTATAATTTAATGGCGAATCCTTAGAATTTGTTCTATATTAAAGTTAGGAATAAACTTAGCTTAACTTCCATCTTTTTAAAACTATCAGAATACCATCGAACGAGAACTTCTATAACTCGTTACATGTTACAACATACTATTTGAATTATGACTCTCGAATTATCTGAAAGGTTTGGACCTAGTTTTCATCACAGGAAGTAGTAAATTATAGAATCAAATAATAGTTTCTCTTTATTTCTGACTATTTTTTTCTATTTATTGCATATAGCTACTTATAAGACACAATGTGATAATTATTTAAATATGTGTAACATATAAAACTTTATGGTAGACTGGTAGTTATCATTTGGATATTGGATTAGGTGTGAAGTGCTTTATCACATGTTCTCAACTCAAACCACGTCGTCGTTGATCGTTACATCAAAGAGAGGCAAACACAATCTAAAAGAGATCACTAGCTAATAAGAGAGAGCCAACGACAACAAATCCAAGAGAACAACATATTTCTAGAAAAAGAAATCATAGATGCAATATGTTTTTGTTAACATATATATCTATACGTATATTTATATGTTGTTGTTGTCATTTTATATTTGTCTCCATGGTTTATACGATGTTTTCTATTTCTCGTTTTGTCGTTGTCAAATGATGTTCTAATTTCATATTCCATTATTATAGCTATTTACTAATATTTAGCACATTCATGTTCTCAATTATTTGAACCTGACATTTGTCCATTTTCTGAACGTTCGACATTTATCAACCAGATAAAGTTTCATGTGTTATGTCATCTCAATTCTTAACTTCTATATATACTACTATCATATCATCAACAGCCACCGGCTATCTTATCATCAATATATAATAAACAACAATTAGTAAATAACGGTAAATTATTTTCGGAATCAAAATCTAGTAAATATACAGAAAATGATTACATACGTGGTCTTAATCAAGTATTAATTAACTCTTATGCTATATCTGGAGTATATCACTGAATAATAACACTTGTTTAACATAGAGAACCGCCGCCATATGCACTAACAACATATGCCTTAGTTAACTTTACTTCATTATTTTTTCCCTCTCAGCTTCGATATGTTAATGGAGTACGACTTTAGTCACCTGTCTTAATCATCTGAGCATTCACATCTGATTAATACTTTAATCAAATATCAGAGTTTTACTACCATGTCACCCGTCGTGCTTGATTCTATTTTTAACATAAGAATCGTCTCAATATTATCGAAATAATTTGTTTGTTTGTTTTTGTAAAGGGGCTTTAATTTGATTAGTTGTTATAACTTTTTTTTTGTCTATCGATAATCAGATTTCCTGTCTTATATTTCCGATCACACACAATAACTAATTTAAAAATGGTTTCGACAAATCAGAAACTGCATGAATACGTAAAGCATTAATAATGTGATAATTTTAAAAAGATAAAATGTCATAGCTATCGCTATCGTTGCATGCATAATTTAATTGTTTAACAGGATTTTTAAACAATAAAAGGTTCCCATAAACTTTACAAATCTGCCTCGTAATCGTCTCTATCAATCTATATATACATGACATCACGACAGGACTCCAACTTATAACCACCAATAAATCAAGAAAACCTCTCTCAAGCAAATAAAAAAAATATATATATAACCAAAAACAAAAAGACATTTGCATGTTCTCGACTCAATACGAGAAAACGCATAAATGTGGAGTAAAATAGCGGCAGAGGTTGCTGCGGATGTGGTGGTGAGAGAATACGATGAAGAAACCGACAAGCGTGACGTGGAGGAGATGGAACGTGAATGTGATGAGACCGGACCGCATGGCAAACCGGCAATGGTGTCTGATCTATTAGGCGATCCGGTTGGTCGCGTCCGTCATTTTCCCTCTCACACTATGCTGGTAAGTTATAGTTAAACAATCGCCTTACACATGTACTATATATGATCATGTCTAGGTGGGTTATTGGTTGAAATAAATATGATATAAAAAATTTAAGATAATAAAAATGTGCGGTATGTAGGTTGCAGAGTATGGAGAAGGAAGAAAGATGGTGGGAGTTGTAAGAGGATGTGTTAAAACTGTAACTAGAGGAAACTCAATCTCTGTCAAACTTGCTTATGTTCTTGGCCTTCGAGTTTCACCTTTCCATCGGTAAGCTTCTTCTTCTTTAAACTACGCAGCCTTTAATTAGTTAAGTTGTGGACAAAGAAATCATTTTAGTTAGTAATTTGTATAGGTCTTCCCTTTTAATTAGATTTTATTCCCTCATGTATTTCTACAATAATATAATCATGCAATTACCGTTATCTAATGATCATAAGCGTGACAAAAGACACATTTGTTCACAAGTTCTTTCGTTACTTGTTTTCTTGAAGTCATTGCGTTTCTTCTTTTATTTTCTTCTATATAAAAATGAACTTACGTACGGTTTTTATGAATACCTGATTCTTGTTTTGCTTCCACTTATACACACGATACATATTTTTTATGTATAATCATTAACTTCAAAATGGAAACTTACTAGTCACCTAAAATCAATTATAAATCATTTTTTATGTATAATCATTGTGTGAGTGAGAATATATGTTTTGCTTTCTCGAAGTTCGAATTCAATTCCACTTAATAAATAAAGATTAAGCATAAAGTTGATAATAGATTCCAAAATTAAGTTATCAAAAAAGAAAGAAGTTGCCCTTGGTTGACACTTGTATCCACCCTAGCTGATATTTCCTCCCATTTAATTAATCTCTATATAAACTATATCCCTTTATACAATCAAATATAATTGATAAAGTATGATACATCATGCACTAGTGAATAATTAAATTTAATTAGAATCTGATTTCTTGAGCAGGAACTTAGGCATAGGAACAAAACTGGTGCAAACACTTGAAGAATGGTTTAAACAACAAGGCGCAACATATACGCGTACATGGCCACTGATTGTACCAACGAGGCTTCCGTTAACTTGTTCACCAAGAAATGTTCCTATGTCAAATTCCGTACACCGACAATGCTGGTTCAACCGGTTCACGCCCATTCCAAACCAATCAGTTCAGATATCGCAATCCACCGGTTAACTACCAAAACCGCTGAATCAATCTACACCAGGGTTTTCAAAGACTCAGAATTCTTCCCTCGTGACATCAACGCTATTTTAACCAGCCGCAACAGCTTAGGAACGTTTATAGCGTTCCCAAAAGAAAAACACGGTTACAAAACTAACCGCTTAGACCGCGATTTCCCAACGGATTTTGCGATACTAAGTGTATGGAGCACCAAAGATGTATTCAGGCTGCAAATGAAAGGCATTTCCCGGTTAACTCACGCGTGTTGCTCCGGTTCGAGATTACTTGATTCTTGTATGCCATGGATGAAACTACCCTCGTTCCCTAACGTGTTCGACAAGTTTTGGATTTATTTCATGTACGGTATGCACATGGAAGGCAGGGACGGTCCACGGCTGATGAAAAGTTTATGTTATTTTGTTCATAACATTGGGAGACACGACGGAGGATGTGGAGCTGTTGCGACGGAGATTAGTCCTTTAGACCCGGTGGCTTCGGCTGTTCCTCACTGGAAACGTCTTTCGTGGGCTCAAGATCTTTGGTGCCTCAAGAAACTATCAGATCAACCTGAAATGTCAGATTGGAGTAGCTCAAGATCCTCTGTGATTTTTGTTGATCCTCGTGACATCTAATGAATACTGTAAAAAGGATTGTACATAAAGTTGATAAAAGAAAAAAAGTTCGTGTGACACACTTTTCAGGTAAAAGTTAAACTATGAAAAACTAATCTTTTTTTAATGGGACGAGGAGATACAATTATTAAATTAACGTGAGAAAAACCTAATGTGTATTGAATATGGAGTCTTGTATAGTAATAAATAAAAGTTATGTTAATGGGCCTAAACTAAATAAAAAAGCCCATTCCAGTGGTTCTAAAACCTTCGAAAACAGTAGAAGAGAAATCTGATTCGGCTACGTACGTTGTCGGAGACCGACCGATATGGGAAATGAGACAAAGAGCAACGGAGGTTCGAACATGGGAGGAGGAGGAGGAGGAGGAGGATTCAGGGCAAAGATGGAGCACTATGTCTACAGTGGTGAAAAGAAGCATGTTTTGGCTGGGATTGGGATAATCACCATCATCTTTGGGATCCCTTGGTATCTCATGAATCAAGGTCAAATGGAATCTAGTAATTAATATATAGATTGACTGAAAAAATTGAGTTTGATGATTACTGAGGAAGGATGAATGATAATAGTTTTTTTTCTCATCGATTCAGTAGACACGACTTATGTTACATCTCAATGGTTTATCTTATTTGTTTTTCTTTTTTGTATGTGACTTTTGGTTTCTTATTTGGGTTATCTTTAGACTTGACTCTTGTTAAATTCTGATTTGTTTTAGGATCAAAGCATCGGTCGCACCAAGATTACATGGAAAAGGCTGATAAAGCTCGTAAAGCCCGTCTTTCTTCCTCTGACAAGTAGTTCTCTCCAACCTCATCTTCTTCCCCACTTGGAGACCTTTTTGCAAACTCAAGTTAGATATGTGTCCTGGATGAACGAGGGGTTTTCATGTCAATACAAACATAGCTCAGTCATGTCTGAGACAGTGTTGTTTTAGTGTTCAGATACGTTTCATTTCATTGTACTGAAGTTTCTGTATCAAATAAGTAAAAGTTTTCCCAAAGACAGATGATGAGAAGGTTAAAGAATTGCTTCTTAATCAAAAAACTTCATTCTCTTAACATTTCATCTAAAACAGTGTGTCCATCTTGTGAAGGTCAGAGATGATTAATAAACGCAACATAATCAGTATTAGAACTCTACTACTTGTCTGGCCCAGTTATGTCTTCACAGAGGCATGAGCCTTTTACATTTGTAGAACCAGAGGGATGCCAAAAATACAAGAACACTAGAGATAGTCTAAACCCATATGAAAGCACCAGGTTGCTCAAAGAATTCTATCTCAATATTCATCCCAAAGATTCCTGCTACAACCCCAAAGATGGCTACAACCAATGTCGTAGTAGTTAGCTTTGCACTAAACTAGCTAAGGGAAATAGTGGATACAGAAAAGAGCCGCACGAAGCAAGATAAAGACATGGAGATATGCATTAGAGTAAAGACCATTGCGTGGGCCATCGCTCGGTTAACCGGAGGTAAAGAGCTTTACATGGCTTTAGAGAAGGCAAGGGTAACTCTTCTTGATGCTACAGGCTCTATCCAAAGTTTCAGCAACCGGTAAGAAGAGAAAAAGGTACTTCTAGTTACAAACTAGTCTCTATAATTTGAGTTTGCAACATTAAAAATGACAAGATTTGTTCGTCTTTGTGAATGCGTCTCTTCAGGTACTGCAGGGGGGCATTCTCAATGGATTTAAAATCAGCATTACAACTTTTTAATAAAGACTTTTTATTACAGAGTTGTTGTAAAGAAACCGTTGAAAAGAATGATCATTTTGTCTTCACACTTGGTCGTGGAACTTGACCCTTAACGGTTTCAAAAGGTCAAAACAAACTTCAAATCTAATATTATTACCATTAGATCCAAACTCACGAAAGCTTTTAAGCTTAATCGTGAATGTTTGAGGTTTACATTAACGGAGAAATGACTTTATTTACATTTAAGAAGCCATTCAAGAGACAATTTCAACTATTTACATTGTTCTCATAGTCTCTCTGTCGTTATTTATGTGCATTCAAATCATTGGGAACTCGTCGTTGTCTCTTCAAGCGTAAGGATTGACATGAGAAGAGTAGTCTCTGATTCCTGCACCTTCCCATCCCATCCATTCCTCCCACGTGTCACAATCTGGATCATTCATTCCGTTGAATCCCTCGTCATACACATCGAATGGCTGAAACTCCTCTGTTCCCTCCATCTGATTCTTTATTTGCTTCAACACAATCTTCAAAATGACAAAACAAAGATCAATACAAATGACTTTTGACTTTTTAAACAGCATATTCTCATAAAGACAAGACTCTTACATCGTAAGCTTCGTTGATTGTCTGAAACTGCACTCCACAGTTGCTTCCTCTACAGACATCAGGATGATACTGCAATAACAGATCAGAAAGATAACAATTTTGAGAAACCCAAATCGATTAAAAATCCAAACTTTTTTTTGAACAGATCTAAATGATTAAAAAAGGTCAAACCTTTTTGGCGAGTTGTCTGAAAGCTTGCTTGACCTCGTATTCAGATGAATCGGGTCGGATCCTAAGGGTTTTGTACGGATCCATTACAGAAGCTGAAGAACAGATGACTCCTTTTCTGTTCAGCATCTTCGTGTCCTTTCGTCTGCTGTTCTTTAATCGAAGCGATGAAGAAGATGAGGAGAACGAAGATCCGGGTACACCCGAGAACCCGCTTCCTCCAATTGTTAGAGCGATAGTCATGTTTTCTCGAGAATCAAAGACAGAAAACTTGAAAATAATTTGAGTTTCTAGAAAAGCAAAAATGATTTCTTTTTTTGGGGGGATTAAAGTGAAATCGAAAAATTTGTGGACTGGATAGGGAGAGAGGTAGAGGCAGAGAACATATATATAGTGCGAAGAGAGAAACGGTGACTAGTTTTCTCGTCATCTAAAAATGTCCTTATCCTTATCCATAACGCTATTTCCAAGGTTTTTTACTATTTTTACAAAATTTATATAAAAAAAACATTTATCCATTCCTACTATTTTGTTATTATATTTAGTAAGTTTTTTTTTTACTGTTATTTTTTTATAAAACGAATATTCGTTCCTACTTTTGTTATTTTGTTTTTACAAGATAAAAAAAACACTTATCCATTCCTACATTTTGGCTACTAGTAAGTTTTTTTTTTACTGTTATTTATTACTCTCTCCGTTCCTAAAAGATGTATATTATAGAAAAAAATTTGTTCCAAAAAGATGTATTTTTTACCTTTTCAATGAATAATTTAATGAAAAATTGTAAGTTTCAAAAAAACTAATGGTATTTATTGAGTTTCTATTAGTTAAAAGTTATGAAAAATTGTTATACACAAAAAATAATACATTTACAATCAAAATTAAATGAATTTTCTTAATATATGTGAAAAGTCTATAACATGGATTATTTAGGAACAAAGGGAGTATAAAACGATTATCCCTTCCTACTTTTTTGTTTATCTGTTTACAAGTTCTTCCCAAGTAAAGAATTTTATTTCAATTATTATGTTTGGAGTCTAGAGAAAGACAAGGAAAATGTTTGTTTGATAAGTTTGTGGTGTTTCAAGATGTGATTAAGTTCAGTTCTATTTTCTTTACTTTTATATGTTGTACTTATGTTATGTCAAGCTCAAAATTTTATAATAGGAACTTTTAAAACTGAAGCAACAAGAAAAAAAAACATTTCAGTTCACAACCTTAGTTCATTGGCTTATGTAAGAACAGACCAAGATGACGTTCTCATCTAAATTCAAGTTGAGTAACCAGAACAAGATTTGAAAAATCTGAAAAACTTTGGTAGAAATGACAAAACAAACAAGCTTTACGTAGAAATGGGAAATTCCCAAACAGAGGTTAATTCTGCAGTAGCCTATCCACAGTTTCAGATGTTCTACACAATCATATAAAAATTTAATAGGGCTAAGGCCCGACATTTAATGGGGCTAAGGCCCAAATTTAGATGATGGTTTATAAAAAAGTTAATCCTAATATATGTGAGCCCATTTGGGATAAATAATTCCAAAATAGAAATTTGTAAATAGCAATAAGACACATTTCGAGAAAATCACTAACTTCAAGAAAGATGCCTTCGTTCGTGGCATATGCTCTATGCACCTTCCAAATTTGTATTTTTACCAAATTAAACAAAGGACGAAAATTTTGAATGTGTCTGAAGCGGTCACTGATTATAATACTACCTTGACTATTGTGAAAACTAGAGTGTAACTAATCATATGTCATATACTTTGTTTAATCAAACTGAATTAAAGCAAGAACTAGGCCGGGAGAAGACGACTTTTGTACGTGTGATCTCGTACACTAAATCATTTTTTAAAAATCTTAATAATGTAGTTTTAATTCCAGTCATACCGTAAATTGCACCAAGTGAAGTTTAAAATATTTAAATAGAAAATAAGATTAGTATATGGGCTTTGGTCAGTACAAACAAAAAAATCACGGGAACTTTACAAAGCGAGTACATTAATTAACTGTGGACATTCACGAGAATTTACATGGTAATAGAGGTTTGATTTATTCAAAGTGGGATGTATAATCACGGTTTGAATATTGCGGTTTAAGAAAGATGCATGAAAAATAAGCTAAGGAAGAGGAAAAGGGTCCCACAAAAGAAAACATTCAGACAACTATTTTCTTATCTCCAAAAAAAAAAAACAAGACATAGAAGAGTCTGAAGATGAAAGCAAAAGCCTTTCGCAGTCGTAATCGAAACGCCAAATCATTACCGTTCAACTGAAATCCAACAGCTCTCCCTCTCTCTCTTGTACGCTATCTTCTTCTTCTTCAGCTTTCTTTTTCTCAAAATCGTGTGTGCGTTTCATTTCTGGTGAAAATATTCAGATTAGAATGGAGAAAGAAGGTGGTGGATTTGAAGGAGACAATATGAAAAAAAAGAATACAGTTGGTGATGGTTTTCTTGGCGGTTTTTTTCCTGTCTCTACCACCAAGATCGCGTGGAAATCAAGAAAAAGATCAGGTGCTTCTTCTCTCTCTCTCCTCTGTTTCTTGTTTTCTCAGATTTTTTTTTTATCTTGTCTGAAAGATTTGAGATTTTAACAGAAACTTGTCAACTGTTAACTGTTTCATCAAAGTCTTCATCTGTCTGTCTTAAGCTTGGAATCAACAGCCTTTATAGCTTTGGTTTTAGCATTAAACAACTTTGTTTGCAGCATCGGTGAACCCAGACAAGGCACGGGAAGATGCTATGGAGGTCACACCAGAGAAGGATGAGTCAACAACAAAAACAATGGAAACCGATAAAGCTGGGGAACCAATGACCACAACTCCTCCTGTTCTGTCCGAGAAAAGAAAAGCTCTGTTCGAGCCACTCGAACCCATCACAAACTTGAACGGAAAGCGACCAACAACAGATGCTGATTCGCTCTTGCCACCGCCAGATTTCGAGTCTGCAAAGTACCCGAAAGGCTGGTTGATTGGTAAGAAGAGGAAGCTGGTGAATGTTGATGTTGTTGAGAGCATGCGAAGAATCGCTGTCCAAGAAATGAACAGAAAGGTAAACACAAAACAAGACATGATCTCTGTTCTTGTTCGTTTTTTTTTTTGATTAAAAAGGATTGTGGGACAGGATCGAGAGATAGATGGGTTGAACGAACAGCTAGAAGAGGACTCACGTTGCTTAGAGCATCTGCAACTTCAGCTGCTACAAGAGAGAAGCAAGAGAACAGAGATTGAAAGAGAGAACACAATGTTGAAAGAGCAAGTAGATATGCTTGTCAACATGATACACCAAGAAGACGAAGAAGTAGCAGAAGAACCATAGCTAGTAGTATGTTGTCATATCTACGTCCCCGTCTACCTATAAATAGCTCTGCTCTGTTTGTTTATTCATTTGTCCATAAAGATGTAAGGAAGAAAGAAAGCTTTACTACCATCTATTTATCTGGTTAAGCTACTGTTGTTTCCTCCTCTGTTAGAACAAATAAGAATCAACAACATTATATATCTATATATTCCACTTCTTGTTCTCTGCAAGATTTTATCATGGCATTCGATGATCTTCATTGATGATGTTCTCTCACGAGGATGAAGAACTGTATGTGTGTTTATGTCTAACGTCGTTTCAGCAGGAGAAGGAAGCAAAAGAATAAAAAATGAGAGACGATCATATATATATAGATAGATAGATGTGTTTTGTGGTATATAACTGATGTGGTGTTAAAAGTGTGTATCCTTGTGTCCTATGAATAAATGAAATCTACGGACCACGAATTTTCGAGTGTCCATCATATTTAGCTTTTGCAAAACAAACCTGCACCAACACGAAAGAGATTGCTTCAGTATTTACATGTCCATGCCCAGCCATCACAGCTTCTTTTTCTGATTTATTTGAAAAACTCACTATAACACAAATATTGTAGTTAGGAAAGACAGTGAGAGAAAGCTCAGAGTTGTGTAACCAAACTTTTGTCTTATTATTATTATCACAGATCCCTTATTCAGGTCAAGGTGATGGTTTTATTCTTTGGTAATGAGACTACTAACATTACAGACACTGTCAAGCCAAGTAAAAATTTCATTCCTCTTTCTGATGGAAAACACGGAGTTGACTAAGATTACCATTGAGGGTCGCGTGATATATCCTTTTGTCGCCAAGTCCCAAATCAGACAGTATCATGTTACCCTGCAAGCATGCATAGCCAAGGTAGGTAAAACGATAACACACAAGCCAAAAGCATAAAAAATGTCTCTAGTTATTACTAAAATTCTAGAAGAAGCAAATACCTCACTGGCCATTAGTCTCCGGACATTACTAGCATAGAGTTTGGGATTATCTTTCTCTTCTTGTGACGGGTAGTATACAGGTAACCGTATCACCTCCAAGTGGTTTACAAATTGACATAGAAGGAAGAGAACGTGACGTGCCTAGAAAAACAAGAAAAGGTGATTTTTATTTTCAAGGCCAAAACTTCTGAGACAACGGAGAGTTTGTTAAAAGAAAAACACTCACACCGGATATTGTATCCCATGCCACACTGAAACGCTCGTACGGATATTTTAATATAACAGGAAGAACCGGAGTTCCGGCCAAAAATGCACCTGTCTTGAATGTAAGTAAGTAGTCTCCGTTGGTAGTTGTTCCTTCTGCAGTGAGACCAATCCCAGTGTTAGGGTAAAACGATGGCTTGATTGATAGATCAGAGTATAAAGGAGAGATACTGAACCTGGAAAAAGCATAATAGTTGGAGCAGATTTATTCCTATGAGCTTCTCTAACTCTATCATTTACTGTGCCTGTAAAGATATTTAAACAGCGGTTAAATACATTGCACGAAGTCTATTTCCAGCAGTATTAGATACTAAGTGAGAAATTAGCTCATGAGTTTTCTATTTCGGCTGGCTGGATAACAGAGAGTGTTGAATAAGGAAGTAAGAAACTAAAGAATATACTAGTTAAAGAAGCAAAAAAACACATACCAGATACACCCTTGAAGTCAGGTGATTTTGCTTCTCGTTGGACATAGACGCAACCAAGGCATTTGCTATAAAAGAAACATGATTGTATGACCAAATTTGAGATGATCGGCACAAAAAACAAGGACATTTTGATAATGTGATGAGCTTCAAAAGATTGTTAAAAAAAATGAAGACATTCACAGCTAACCTGATGAGGCCAACAAGAGGAAGTTTGCCTACTGATCTCTTCAAAAGCAAAAAAAATAAATGCAATTGTCAATGCCAGGAAAAAAAGAAGATAATAAAAATGTGAACTTCAGAGACTAATTTAACATAAGTACTAGAGTATATAGCATGATTCAATCAACTAACCTTGGCAACAAAACTAGGGAAAGAAGCAGACATATGATACAAAATGTCAAGGTACGAAACGTGATTAGACACAATCACTCCAGGTCTTTCAGGTTCCTCCTTGTCGCCTTCCTGTGCAATCGATAGCAAATTGGCAGAACAAATTAAGAGAAGAAAAAAAACAAACGTCAAGCCATGAGTGAGAACGAAACCTTGAATCAATTCAAGCAAAAAAAAGAGGTCCCCAGATAAAGGACCATCCCAATAAATTGTACAACAGTAAAACTCCTCCTTTGAGCAAACATTGTCAGTACATCCTACAATCCTACCAATAAATGTGTCTTCTTACAACAAAGTCTGACACTTTAAGGTTCCTTATCAACACCTACAATGCTACAAGTTCCTCGCACACGTAATCAAACTTGGCTTACACCTCAGATAAGGACCATCCTAATGAATTGTACAACAACCAAACAGTAAATGTCCCCAAAACTATGTCTTTCTTACAACAAAGTCTAACACTTTACAACTTCCTCACACACTTTAACACTATAAAACTAAAGCTTAATACCTCAGAAGAAGTGGTTTCAGGATCCGGACATCTCTCAGGAATCCAATAAAACCCAAACACAAAAAGCAAAACCCTAGAGAGAAACCTCCCACACTGCACAATCACAACCCTTCTCCACCCTCCCATGTGAGCATAATCTTCCTGAACAACACCTCCACCTCCACCTTCTTCCTCCTCCTCATCTTCCTCTGCCCCGCGATACGGAGACGAGAACAGAGTAAACACCCTACACACCAAGTAATACAGAACCAATATGCTCATCGCCAGAATAAACCGAACAGGAACAAGCGTCACCATCGCCACCGCAAGCTTAATCTTCTCCGTCGCCGGAAAAGGACCCAAACCCATCGTCCCGTACAAATCCGTCCTCGCGTAAGGCGCGAACTTTTTGTCGAGCTCTTCAATGGCGGCGGCTACATCGGATTCTGATTTGAGCAAAGGGCGTTCCTCTTTGCTTGATGGTGGATTCGAATTCATATCCTTTAGCTCTGATTCCATTATCACTTTTTTTTCACCTAATCTAAAAATCTAATCTTTATAAGAGGTATCGAGTTTTCGGAATCAGACAAGGAAGAGTGAGTGGGTGGGTTCTTGTCTGAATGCGGATCTAAGGAAAGTGTGTCATTCCTAATCCGTCTCGACTCGTTGTCTCTAGATTTCCCCGTGAAGGTTTCAGCTTTCGCGCACACGTAGATTCGCCGTTAAAATGGTAAACATGAAACGGAAAAGGGTTTTCATTCAGTGATACGAGGTGCATGGTAATGTTACGCTCACTGATATTACTCGTTAGATGGAGAGAAACAAACGGACCAAAAAAAAATTTGTATCGAAAATGAATTCAATTTGTAATATATATCTAAAATACTTAAAAATATTAGTGAACATCTTAAATAGTCATGTTTTACATGAAAATTGATGGTTATGGGTGATGGTTGAAGTTTGGAGTATTGATTTAGAGATATTCTAAAACGATTTTATTTTATAATAAAAAGTTTTCTATAGAATGAAACAGAGGTTTAGAGATAATATACATTTAGCATAATTAACTAAGTATTTTTTAAAATGTATAAAATAAGATTATTTAGGTAAAACAATTGGACATATTACACACAAAAATTTGTATAGATATCACAATCTAAAGAATTGGTACTATGTAAATAAAACTTGGCCGAAAACTCATAATAATCTTGGATGGACGGAGTGTCATAGCCTCACGGTGTTATAGAAACATATGGTTGGTTGGTGGATTATTATGTTACTAACATTAAGCTGAAAACATTGAGAATATGAAAATCATCAGCTTGCACTAGCGGCCAACATTGTAAGAACTAAAACACTGTAAAATCTTTGGTAATAATTAGGTAATAAAATTGCAGTAATTCACGTGAATCCCTAAGAATTTTCTCATGCACAAAGTGGTAAGTTTTTTAGTTTGTTTGTTCCTTTGCTACTTCTCGCCAGCCCTTCCTCTTTTGTTTTCTTCACTACCTCCAAACTTCCCAAGAATCTCTCTATTCCTCCTCTCTCTCTCTCTTTCTCACCTTTTATTTTCTCTCTGCAAAGAGAATCCTCTTCACGAAAATGTCGAAGAAAGCATCTTTCCTGCCATTGAATCTTTCACTTGCTTCTTTCCTTCTTGTTCTTCTTCTTTTGTTGTGTGTTGTTGTTGTTCATGGCGCCCACGAGAAGAAGATTCTCAGTGTACATAACAACATATGGTCTCCCACGAAATCAAATGAAGCTTCCACTTCATGTTTCTCTCACAATCTTGGTGAGTTTGTTTTCCTTCTCAAACGTTCACCAACCATAGATAAAGATATATAGATTTACACTATTTCTTTGCTTTAGTTTAATATTATTAATTAATGGCGTGATTTATGGGTTTAGATTAGCAAAAGCCTCAAAACTTTGTTTAAACATTTAACTAAAGCCATTACTTTTGTAGCTCCCTTTCCTTTCAATTGGGATTAGTAATACTACTATAGCTGTTTTTCCAAAGCTTTACAACGTATACATGGAATCTTGAGATTCTTTCCTCCTTAGGAGAAACTCATCGAACATAAATGTTTGTATTTTTTTTACGTATAAACTATGTTCTATTGCCTTATAAAACTCTGTTTTCTATATCCTCTTGTTGACTCTTTGCTCTGTTTGCGTTAGTTGTTTATAGAAGAAACTGATGATTTTGTTTTGAAAAATTAGTAAAAGAAAGGGAGTCATCCACTACATTGGGGATGAAACATAGGGAACTTTGCTCAGGGAAGACTATAGATTGGGGCAAGAAGCTGAGAAGAGCCTTAACTTTAGACAACATTCGAGTCCAATCACTTCAACTTAGAATCAAAGCCATGAGCTCAACCACCACAGAATCCATTTCTGAAACTCAGATTCCACTAACCTCAGGGGTGAAACTTGAGACTCTTAATTACGTTGTCACAGTTGAACTAGGAGGGAAAAACATGACTTTGATAGTTGACACTGGGAGTGACTTGACTTGGGTCCAATGCCAACCTTGCAAGTCTTGTTACAACCAGCAAGGTCCTTTGTATGACCCATCAGTCTCATCTTCTTACAAGACAGTTTTCTGCAACTCATCCACTTGTCAGGACCTTGTAAGAGCTACCGGCAACTCAGGCCTTTGTGGAGGCATCAATGGTCTTGAAAAGACAACTTGTGACTATGTCGTCAGCTATGGTGATGGATCATACACTCGAGGAGACTTGGGCAGTGAGAGTATCAAGTTAGGCGACATGAAAGTTGAAAACTTTGTCTTTGGTTGTGGCAGAAGTAACAAAGGTCTGTTTGGAGGAGCTTCTGGTCTAATGGGTTTAGGAAGAAGCGCAGTTTCTTTAGTCACCCAAACAATGAAAACTTTCAACGGAGTTTTCTCATACTGTTTACCTTCTCTAGAGGATGGAGCTTCTGGCTCACTATCCTTTGGTGATGACTCCTCTGTTTACAAGAACTCAACTTCAGTTTCCTACACTCCCTTAGTACAAAACCCTCAGCTTCACTCTTTTTACATTCTGAATCTCACCGGTGTTAGCATTGGTGGCGTGGAGCTGGCATCTTCAAGCTATGGTAGAGGGATTATAATCGATTCAGGAACAGTTATCACGAGATTGCCACCTTCCATTTACAAATCTGTGAAGACAGAGTTTCTGAAACAGTTTACAGGGTTCCCTTCAGCTCCTGGTTATTCAATCTTAGACACTTGCTTTAACCTCACGAGTTATGAAAACGTAAGCATTCCCATTATCAAAATGATCTTCCAAGGTAATGCTGAGCTCGAAGTGGATGTCACTGGTGTGTTCTACTATGTCAATCCTGACGCATCTCTAGTCTGCTTGGCCTTGGCAAGTCTGTCATATGAAAACGAAGTTGGTATCATTGGAAA
This sequence comes from Eruca vesicaria subsp. sativa, assembly GCA_932364175.1. Taxonomy (NCBI): domain Eukaryota; kingdom Viridiplantae; phylum Streptophyta; class Magnoliopsida; order Brassicales; family Brassicaceae; genus Eruca; species Eruca vesicaria. The sequence continues at coordinate 162,125 of CAKOAT010112932.1, forward strand.
TTACCAACAGAAAAACCAGAGAGTAATATATGATACCAAACAAGAGAAGCTTGGCATTGCAGGAGAAAACTGCAGTATCTGAGGGCTTATATACTATCCTTTGTGTGTTCCCTTCATATCATGAAAGCCAATTTGAATTCTTCAACTAGTCAGTCTTATATATATATATATATATATATATATATATATATATATATATATATATATATGTGTCTGTCTGTATCAGTATATAGACATGTAAGAAACAATGCTTTAATGATCTTCTGCAAGGAAGAAAAATTTACTAAAACAGAAGAACATGCAATGAACAAACAAATACATCTAAGTGAATCCACATGAAAGATTTGTCTACGTATCTTATGTCCCCTTGCCTAGTAATGATTCAACTCAAGCTTCATTAGTTAACAGAGCAGTCATCTCTATCTTGTCAGTTTCGATCACATCTTCACTTCTTCCGTTCCTTAACATATCAGCCGGAAGAATCGTTGAGCTAGGATCAACGTTTGGTATCAAAAAGACCAAACCAATTGGAACTACCCTCAATAAACTCCTGATCACAATAACCAACCAGAGATTATCAAACTGAGTACGTGTGACATTCAAGGCGTGTAGCAATACTCCTCCACCCCATGAAGACAACAGGTGTCCTACATGTTCAATAGACATGAGCAAAGCAAAGAAAGTGCCTTCCATACCAGCAGGACAAAGCTTGGAACTAAGAACAAGTAAGGGTAGCCACTTGATTCTACTGATCATATGTGAAACAAACTCATCTACCACAATGAAGAAGTAATCAGGAACACCTAGCTTCAGATTTATACGCAGCACAAGGATCAAATCCAGAAATCCTGACAGGACAGAAAGGGAAAGTGCCCAGAAGACTACATTCCGGAAAGGGAAGTTCTTCAGAAAGTTCTGATAAAGCAGTATGCCCACGAGAGAGCCAATCGCACCAAAAGACATAATGGATCCAACTGCTTCCTAAGGACCAGAAAATAACAACATTAAGCCAAATAAATTACCAAGAGAGGAATTCCCAGTGTGAAACAAGTCAAAGCACCTTTGAGAAGGAAGGTCCATCCTTTGAATCCGTGTACCAGTAGAACATGCCTTCATGAATGTGCAAGCTCACTGCAGCTGACAACAGCATGAACAAGCATGGGCGCCACACCTCACCATACTGAAAGGTTTTCCATATTGCACTTCCGGCATCTATAAACTTCTCATTCACCTGATCACAGAGTCAGTCCATTAAGTAATCAAATATGAAGCAACCAAACTCTTGGTCTATAAGAATAGTAAAAACGTACATGCTTGCGACCTGGACTACGGGAAGGAGATTCTTTCAAAAGCAACCCAACCACAACAATCAATCCTGCAGTCAAACCAAGTAAACCGTACACACCCTGCCAAGGAAAACACTTAAAACACTGCTCTGAAGCCTAACACTTAGATTCTTAGATTAAGGAGAGCTTACCTTGGACCCAAACAAGTGAACCAAAACGCCACTAAGTGAGAAACCAACCAAGGATCCAATAGACGAACTCAAACCACACAGACTCTGCATATCTGCAGCAAGCGTAGGATGGCTTATACTAAGCTGTGTTACACAAGCATCAATAGTCACATCAGCTATAGCTACTCCAGCACTTCCCGCCACAAGACAGGACAACGCCAGTCCAAGTTGCAGATTCTTTTGCAGCGATAACACCATCATAGACACCATACTAAGAACACCTACTCAAACAAAAAAAAAATGACATCTTTCCTTTATTAAGAACCAAAGAAACAACCTTTAAGCTAAGAACACCTATCAAACAGAGAATTTTAGCAAGAAAAAAAAAACAGAGAAACAAAGATGTATACTTTCTTTTATTAGGAACCAAAGAAACAACCTTTTGAGCATAATCAGTGAACTCACCAGCGAATACGAAATAGGGTCGCCTCCTGTAACCAAGAACCGGAACAACATCGGTCAAAAGACCCCAAACCGGTTTGATGATCCAAGGAATCTGAATCAAACCAACGTAAACCTGAGCATCAGAAGGCTGTATCATCTGCTCGTCTTTGAAGTAGTACTGCGTGCTGACTTTACTAAGACCCTTGCCAAGCCCTTGGCTAACTCCATAGACGATAATCACACCGAAGAAGAAGCTCCAGTGAAGCTCTTCGATGAGCATTCTCAGCCACCGTATAGGCCTTTTCAACATCAGATCTGAGATCCCTTCTTTGTTACTTGGCCGCAAAACGGTGTCGTGCTCTGTTTCCTCTGTTCGGTTCGCCATAGATACGAGCAAGTGATCTGACTAGTTGTATTATATATAAAGCACTGAGTTGATGACGTCACGGATGATGAAATCAGTCATGCACACGGAAAGTCATGGACTTTTGAAACTTGTGACAAGGTTTGGGACTTTTTAACGATGGATATCGTATTTTGTCTTCCTCTCTCTGAGAAGTGAGAACCGTCCGGTGACGGCGTTGAGTGCCTTTCCGTTAGTTGGCTGTTAAAAAATAAGGGGAATTGTCAAGTTTGCGTTGATTTTAATAATTGTGTTGTTTCAATCATATAAAGATGGATCATATAAGTTTTTTATCAGTGGACTATTGTTTCATTCATGACATATCAGTATTTTCTGGCATACACTAATAATCAAAGAGCTCACGCACATACAGAGATCATGAAAACACTAACTTGCATGAAAATTGAATCAAGAGACAGAGACCAACCTTGATAATGTGTTTTCTGGAGTGAAGAAGCTTAGCAGCACCACAACCACAAGAAGCATAGCTGCCAGCATGAGTATCATGACCATCTACTTTACTCTTCGATTCCCACTCCACTAATTCCTTTTGCTCCATCAATATTTCATACTAATTAGTCAAAGTAATTTAGTAGAAAAAGAAAATCAAAACTTTTATGAGATTTCTTTTAACAGAACATAACAACAAACATTATATAAAGATGAGATCATATGCCCTGAGTAAGTTTTTGATCAGTGGACTTAAAAGAAAAACTGAGATCTGTATAGTTCATAGTAGAGAATCAGTGTCTCTGATGCATTGAATGTTATTGTGCTAGTGTTACTAATCACTCACTAGCATTGATTATTGAAATTTCTGTCAGGGTGTGCATTGAAAAAAAGGATCATGGTTATGTCTGTTAATATCTCACTTGGTCTCCTTCTGCTTGGAAAAGGGCTAAAACCATATCTAATTTATATGAGAAAATTATATAGTTTAGTTCTAGTTTTAGTGTCATTTGATAGTGAATTCGTATTGGAATTTATGTTCAGAAGGATTCTGAACAAGTTTACACTCTCAAAATTTTCATGCAAAAACCGAAACGCGTTCATTTTTGAAACGAAGGCTGGCCAATCCACCAGATTAGTAGCACGAAAGCAATGGGTCAGGCATGCTCATAGTAGGAGCTGATGATGTATATGTAAATTGGTGTATACAATTACACTACCATGGACAAGACTTGAGTAAGGTATGTGGACAAGCACTCATTAACCTTCGTGAATCAGGCCCACAAATGCGACTATGCGAGTAAACAATATATTATGCGAGATAGAATATATATATTTTCAGATATGAATGAAAATTTTTTCTCATATCGCACATATAATTTTTTACCTGTCACTACCAAATTAATTCAGAGGCTGATTAGTTGGTAAAATTGTACCTATTATTGACAAACATTACCATAACTGTTGACAATTCCTTCCACATGCAACAAGATTTGGGGGCAGGTAGTAGACACATTAAATTTAACAAAATGTGACTTTTGTCCATGCAAAATTAAGAAAAACAGATAATAGTTTGGGAGTTATGAAAATTTATTATATACGATCATTCATATCCTATATACAATAGTTTTGTCCCATGATCAAATTCTCTACTATATTTTGAGTGTGTAATTCTCAAAACCCTTATATTTATTTTTGCGAATGACAAGAATACATGTGAATATATTTGTGTTATAGAATGACAAGATATATTAAAATATTTAATTGAATAACATATAAACCCTATGAATATTCCAGTTTCTTTAAATATAAAAAAAACTTCTTGCTCGTTGGCATCACATCTCTCATGGGCCGACCAAGAAGTAGATCAACCAGGAGAGATAAATATTGAGGCAACCAATTTGCTTGCCTAATATCTCCAATCTTCTCTCATTTAGCTAAGTAGATCCGTCCACGTGTTAAACCTTAATCATAATGATAAACACAAAGCTTTCTATTTATTTGCAAGTCATAATCAACTTAAAAGAAATAATTCATTTCTATTTTTAGAATTTATTTATGGTGTTTAATAACCAACTTACTCAAGTAAAAATAATAAAAATGGTAGCATATATTAATCAAATATGATTTATTGTTGATTTTTATAAAGAAACTAAAAATCTAATATAAATACTCAACCATTCCCAACTATCTTTTTTTTCTCACTAACACAATTGTCTCTTCTCTTTCATTTCTCTCTTTCACCAGTAATGGCAAAACTCTCTCGACGGAACAAGAAGATCACTGAAGACGAAGCTATCGATAAAACAGCAACTGCTTCTACGCCCGTCGTCTTTAAATCCAGACGCAAACGGAAGTCACCGACCCAAAACACTCCTCCACAACGCAGCTCCTCCTACAGAGGCGTGACAAGGTTCTAAACCTAAAACGGCGACGTTGTTATACATCATCCTTTTAGTAATTTTTCTATTTAATTATTTGTAAAATTTCCGAGTGAATAGGCATAGATGGACAGGGAGATACGAAGCGCATTTGTGGGATAAGAACAGCTGGAACGAGTCGCAGACCAAGAAAGGACGTCAAGGTTTGTGTCTATACTTCCACACATACACCTCTTATACATATGTCTTAATATAGAGTTTGTTAGTTATAGTTCACGGTCTGACATTTGATTCCGATGATGTCGGAAAGTCCTGTTTCTCCGGACAGCTCGTCCTTCTTTCTACTATTCTTGATTTTATTTTATATTTTTTTAGTTTTCTTTTTCTAATTTTGGGGTATTTTTGATGATGGTGATGTGCAATGGATGATGAATGCTGACTCATCAAATACAGTTTATCTAGGTGAGTATCTTTTTTTTTTTTTCTTTTTTTCTCAATCACTTTTTCTTTTTAATTTCTCGTCGACAAAGTGATGAAAAAAGTCTCCATATACATGTGTGATGTAGTTATCAATTAAAGAATGAATTCCAGTAAAGCCAGTTTTATTATTATTAGCTATTCTCTTTGGGTCCAACGATATCCGTATTTGTCATTGTATTTATTTATATTATAAAATAATTCGAACCTTATTGTATCATTGCTAAAAAATTAATATACTACTATATGGTTTTATGGATAGGGGCGTATGACGAAGAAGCAGCAGCAGCACGTGCCTACGACTTAGCAGCACTGAAGTATTGGGGAAGAGACACACTCTTGAACTTCCCTGTAATTTTTCTCCTAATCCCATCTTAACTTTCTTTATTTTAAGCGTTGAACAATTACTTATATCTCATGATATTTGTCTCTGCCTCCCAATTTTATTGCCTATTAGTTTTAAAACACACAAGAAACGGGAAAGAACATGCAGTGCGATTTGATTTTTTCGTAGAAATGTATTCATTAATTATTGAAATTAGCAGAGCTGTTTGGTGTATGTTTTAGTTGTCTACCTATGAAGAAGACGTCAAAGAAATGGAAGGTAATTCCAAGGAAGAGTACATAGGATCTTTGAGGAGGTAAAAATCTCTCAACTGTGTCAAACTGATTAAACATAGTTTTTTAACTAAATTACTATCATTGGTTGATGTAGGAAAAGTAGTGGGTTTTCTCGTGGTGTTTCAAAATACAGAGGCGTTGCAAGGTAAATAGAAGTTCAATATACAATAATCAAATAGTCATATTAGATTAACTACTCTAATATTAGAAGAATAATGGCCGGTTAAATAAGCCTCAAAAGATTATTATAGTATATACAAAAGTTATTGAAGCCTGAATCTTGCAGGCATCACCATAATGGGAGATGGGAAGCTCGGATTGGAAGGGTGTTCGGTAATAAATATCTATACCTTGGAACATACGGTATGTAATCCCATTATCCTTACTATATATTCCTTTTCTAGTAATATTTTATGAAAACTGTAAATTCATAGTTTCGTAAAACCCATCTTAGCATATTCAAATCCTGAAAATTTGGATTTAGTATTCGTTCTCCAATTAAGTGGGCTAAGTACTTAGACCATGACATAATTTTCATTACATTTATACATATAAAAAAAATTGATAGAATTAAAACTGGTAGAAATGAACTAAGGTCACAAGATGTATATGCATGTGGTCAAACAAATAACTCCAGGACATTTTTTCTTGTCAATACTCCCAAGAAAATTCAAGTCACCCACATGGTAGATCTCATAGAAAGATAAAGATCTCTAAAGAATATCTAAGGTATAAATTAACAAATATATTGGGGGAGGGGGCTTGATATCCGGGCTCACTTTTTATGAACTTTTAATTGAGTGATCAAATCTTGTTGGTTGGGAACTAGATCACCAAACCCATCTATCTACTTACTCAAGCTATTTATTATTTGTTTTTCAACTTTTCAAGTTGCTCATCCAACTTTATTGGCAAATTCATTCACTTGCTCAGAGCAGGCCCATTTTTTTTGTTTGTTTGTTATACACTTAAAAACCTTGGCAATAACATTTATAAAAAAAAGTAAAACCTCTATAAATTAATAATGTTGGGATTTTGAAAATTTATTAATTTATAGAGATATTAATTTACAAAAGTTTTTTTATTTAGATTTTTTTTTTATTTTTCCATTTTTTATTTTAAAATAAAAAAATATTTGATTTTAGCGTAGGTACCTTATTTAAATTTTAGAATTTTGAATTTTATATTCTTTTATTATCTTATTTAGTGTATATTTTTATGTTTCATAGAATTGTTACGTGTTTTTTGATATAATTTGACTAAATATTATCAAAATATAATGAAATGTTAAAAAAAGTATTTTTACTGTATATATAAATCCAACAATATAATGTTAGATTGTACTTATATAAAATTATTTATAGATAGATTATTAATTTATGATTTTAATGGGACTATATATTTACATGGCAGTTTTGAAAATATTATTATCTTATTATTTTATCGATTTGTGTCATATTTTACACCGACCCAAATTGGGATCGGTAAAATTTATTAATTTATCGAGTATTAATTTATAGAGTTTCTACTCTATGTCAATCTTTCTGAATTACTATTATCGATAATGTTTAAGAGAACGAATAAATAAAAAAAATCAAATGAAAAGATAATTGGGGATGATTGGTTGAACTGTAACTGTAAAAGTTTTACTGTATAAATTAGTCTGTAGAGTTTTTTGATTTAGCTGTAAGAGATGTAACTTTAAAATTATCTACAGCAAAAAAGATGTAGTTTTAGAAAAAAAAGATTTTACAGCAATTTTTTTAGTTTTTGGTTGTAGCTTTAAAAAATAAGATAAAACATGATTGGTAATTTAAATGCTGTAAATAAAAAATAAAGCTAAAGTCAGCACTTACAACACAACCAATCACCCCCAATGTTTAGTTCTGTAATAGATCGGGGTCGGTCACAGAACATGCAAGTATTACTATATTAGGCAAATGCGTGATAGATATCCAATTAGCAGATCGGGAAAGTTTAATACTAATAAAAAACTTTTTATATCAGTAGGATAGAACTTCTGTGAAACTACGCTTCTATCCCCAAATGTTTTGATTTGTGACATATTAAACCCTGGTCACGTGCAGCTACTCAAGAAGAAGCAGCCAGAGCATATGACATCGCAGCAATAGAGTACCGTGGACTTAACGCCGTTACCAACTTCGACGTCAGCTGTTATCTAGACTTACCGGCATCGAAGAAACTCATCGCCGCCGCAAGTCCAGAATCAGCAAATGATCAAACTTCGTCGGATGATAACAATTTTACGAAAACAGAGGAGATAATCGAACCGTCTACGCCGCCGGAAGCTATTCAATCTCGCCGGAGCTTTCCGGACGACATACAGACGTATTTTGAGTGTCAGGATTCCGGCAAGTTAGCTACGGAGGAAGATGTTATGTTCAGTGGTTTTAATTCTTTCATAAGCCCTGGTTTATGTAACGAGTTTGATTATTGGTCTTGATCGTCTGTTATTATATGCATGAAAAAATAATTTCTTGGCGGTAAAGTTACCCATTTATAAAAACACAAACACACTACTCATATATTTCTTTCAAATACTGTACATACACAAACTAAAACTGAAACATTGCTTAAGACAAGATCTCAGTTCAACAACGCATCTGCTAATGGAAATGTCGGAGTTATATCCACTGGTACCTAAACACACACACCCTACAAGATCATTATGGTTTTCTATACACAAGAGAGAGAGAGAGAGATGAGAATAAAGCATAAAAGAGAGTGCAAATAGAGTGATGCTTCTTTCCAAGGGCACACAAAAGTGACTTGTACCAAAAGTTAAAGAGTAACCAAGTTTGGCTAGACCGGATGTAAACCGGTAATTACATAGGAATGCAAAAACACAGAGAAATTAAAAGATAGGAAAAGTAGATGATGCTCTGCATCTGAGTATCTAGAGGGGAATAGTGAGATCAAATCTCAGGAGGGCCAAGGGAACGGACATGTCATAAACTGGCCAGGAAGTGTATGAAGTGCATGCATCAGCGATTCTTGTCCACCTACAAACCATTATATCCTCATTAAGCACTTAACAGATAATAAAGAAGATTATGTACGTAAATTACTCACTAGGTCCTTCTTCCATAGTCACGAACTGAACCATGTCCCTTGTAGTAGAGCTCCTCAAATCAGCATGAAGAGCTCTCACCAGTGCGTCAACTGTACCAGCTATGTCTGCTAAGGCTCCATCCTGTTTCACGCAGTCACATATATATATATATATATATTTTTTTTTGGCATGAAAGATAATTTCAAAGTAATCAATATATATATGAAAGGTTTTCATTTCAGTTTCTTCCCCCTGTGACGATTAGGAGAACGAAATACTTGCGAAGCCTTTGCAAGATTGCTTCTGACGCGATATCACAAGCCCTACCGATGACGAGCAATGGCATAAGCTGACATGATTCCTTCGAGTCCAAAACCCTAACAATGAAACATAATCAATTAGAAAAATCTGATCATGTTGTTGAGTCTGATCAGTTGGAATTACTTGCCTCATCGTTTCTAGGCAGTTCAAAACAGTGTAACTCGTTACCATCCTCTTCTCTTCCTCCAAAACCCCAAGCATGAAAAGAAGTCTCAGTAGAGTTATAAAACTGGAGGATCTCTCCAACTCCCATGATAGCCTCGAAAAGAACAAACAAATGTTTATGTTTATGGACGTAAGAAACAGTAACTAAATAATGTATCTCACTAAAGCAGAAAAATTGTACCTGCTGAAATGGGTTTAATCCCTTCAGTGGAGATTCATAGTGCAAAGAAGTTGCAACTCGGTAATCGCCATTCGAAGCTGCAAGAAGATCATCAAGTCTTATATAACTCAAAGGTCTTTTTGTAAGATAGATATAATAAAACAATATTATATTATGAAGAAGAAGAAGAACGTAGAAGCGAAGAAGATCTCATCGAGTCTCGATTCTTAACAGAGTTGAGGAGGAGATAGATAAGATCAAAGAGAACAGTACTCGTGAGGAGGATGTTTCTTTGTGGAAAACTGACAAGGGGAAATACAAGAAGATGTTTTCCACCAAGGAAACCTGGTTGTGTATAAGGGAAAGACACATTCAGTGTTATTGGTATCATGCAGTCTGGTTTAAACACGCCACTCCTAAATTCTCTTTTATCACCTGGATAGCTATGCGTGGGAGATTAGCTACAGGGGAGAGGATGCAATACTGGAATGGTAATACTGATGTGATCTGTATTCTTTGTGGGAATCCTTTGGAGACTTTGAGCCACTTATTTTTTGAGTGCCCTTATTCGACACAAGTGTGGGATGCGTTGATGAGGGGGATACTTAGAGATCAACACACGACTGTATGGGAGAATATCATTTGCCTAATTACAGGTCCCTCTGCCTGGAACAAAGTGAAGCTGTACATTGTGCGCTACATGTTTCAAACAGTTATTCACACAATTTGGAGAGAAAGGAATAGACGCAGACATGGAGAAGAGGCTGTTCATGTTGAGCTCACAGTAAGGAGACTAGACAAGAATATGAGAAATCAGTTTACAGTGATAAAGAGAAGAGGTGATGCAGATTATGATAAGGGGATGAGAATTTGGTTTAGTAGAGAAACATAAAGAGAGACTTTGATAGAGTAGAAAAGTTTTCTATTATTTGTTAAGTAAAGGACACATTTTGATGTAGCAAAAGTCTTTTTCTTTTGAATAAAATTTAACATTCTATTCAAAAAAAAAGAAAGAACGTAGATGCATCACCGCTGAAGTCAACCACAACCATGAAACCAAGAGTGAATCCGCTGGTAATGTAATCAAGAAAAGTGTCTTCCACTTTCTCCTCAAAAGCATCCACGTTTAGCTGCCCTTTCATACCCTTGCTGGGACCATGTGATGTGGGTGGATACACAAACACTGCAGCCTCTTGTTGGTGGAAAAGACTCTCTAATTGAGCTACAGATTTCACTGTCATCCTGGAAAGATCAGATCAGTACAATGGTAAGTAACAAAAACAAAGTGTATAGCAAGACCCTGTACAAGGTTAACGTTTAGTTAATTACCCAATACGCTCATTGGTCCTGAAATCCATGACCTTCAATCTCTGAAAACAAAGACAGCTACAACAAGAAATTTCATGCTGTTAACACACGACACTAAGATACACTAAGTAGAACATATATGCACTAGAGAGGAGCGAATGAGAGTAAGAGAATCGTTAAAACAAGCAAATCACCAAAATCAAAAGTAGAACATAAGAGGAGCGAGTGAGAGTGAAAGAATCATTAAAACAAGCAGATCACAAAACCACAAGAAGTCCTTCAATACTAAAAGAAAAAAATTGCACAAAAAAAGTGCACAAAAAAGAAGAAAAAAATTCACTTAGAGGAGTATCATAAAACTATAATGACTATACAACTCTCAACAGCAAAATCAATCATCAAGTGACACTGTACAATCTATACTATTATTTAAAAAGTAAATTTGCACACATATAACTCAAGGTCAAATAATATTTAAAGATAACATTAAAAGTTCAAATAATTTCATATCTCCTGCAAAATATAACTCAAGGTCAAGTGAGTATATTAAAACTCATATATAATACCAAATGTAAACTTATCTCTAATAACACATCAAAATCATATATAATACCACATCAAACAATATATGTTGTACGTATACCTGTAAATCAAAAGTTTGATGCCATCAACGATTAACCCAATTCAAAAATAGATCATAATATTTGACTCTATACAGTATACACAAATGAACCTATAGTTTCTATAAAATAATTTTTTGTTTGTTCAAATAAGATATATGTCATTAGTGACTGGAATTGGTTCTCTATTATGTAAAGGAAAAGGAAGAAGGGAGAAAATTCTATTTGTGCTGGACCCCTTTATTCGAAATGAGTTAAATTTGAATAAACAGATCTTACAAACAAAATACTTTGAAGGAAATATGTGCATTGTGATTCCTGAGGTTTTTGAGTTAATCAGTTTAGGTTTATGAAATATTGTTCTATCTTAACGAAACATTACTATAACATCTTTAGTTTTTGTTCAAAGAACACTAATAAAAAATGGATATATAGATTGTTTTAGTCTGATAATTGTATATATGAATGAACCAAATTGTTTTAGTCTCGTTATCCGATGGGGTTGCTTGAAGTGGATGTCGTAAGAAAATTTATGTATAATGTAAATATCCCATATATATTAAAAGAGAAACATTTGAAAAATTGTAACCTCAATTTTGTAATAATTAAAAAAGACCCCATGCTTATGTGTCATTCAATTAGGTAGTCAATTACATTCAATTGAAAAATAAGTAGGTCCATATTCAATTTTTATATGTCGCTAGATACATTGGTCAAACTATATGATATGATTATATGAGATTTATGATAGAACTATTTATGATTGTTCCGCTAAATATAGTTACTATTTTATTTTATTTCCTTAAATAAAACCTACAGAATTACCATAAATGACTAACATATATATACGACAATTAATGATTCTAATAATAAATATCTGATAACAATTTATATATCCTCCATAATTTTTTCTTTAATTTTATATTCTCAAAATTAATTAAACAATAAAATTAGCTATAAAATTAAACTTTAGATTTTTTCGTATATGTTATATTTTGAATTAAAAAAAACGAGAATAAATGACTAAAACTATTAAAATTATTATGTTAAAAGTTAATGATCAATAGTTTAACATTTTTATTATAAAAAGATATACATGATTTTAAAACCATATGAGTAAAAAGTATCATTCAATAGTAAAACAAATATATTTATAGATTAAAATATATACCATATAAGATTACATAAATATTTTAATTTCAAAAATTTCAATCAATTTTCAAGAACATTTATAAATTATAAACTTCTTAATTTGTTCACATTGAAAAAAATTGTTATCAATGATTTAAATATCTTAGTTCTTTTTTAATTTTCTATTTTTTAAAAGATATTAAACAATCGATAATATGGTTATTTTTGGTATATACCATACAAACCGAATGGATGAGATTTTATAAAAACCGTAGGATTTGGATATGATTTGATTTATAACCAATTAAACTGAAACATGTAAATATGTATATATTTATAACGACACATGAATACTATTTGTTACATGAGTTAAACTATAATTATAATTTGTAAATCACTTGAATCACTTGAACAATAATTAACTAACAATTTACTGCAACTGAGGCTTCTTATTTTCTTAGTTTTTTTTTGGTTTTTTTGCTTTATTTTAATTGTAACTAAATTGAAGTAAATATTATAAATTTGATGGACAACAATTAGTTGAAATTCTTTACAACTTTTTTTTATCGTTAAACAAACAGAGTTGTGTTCAGTCGGAGACGTGTTAATTGATGAACACTAAATATGGAAGAATATAAAAACTTTTCTTTCATGCTTCTGTTTTTTTTTATTTTTCTTTTCAAAATTTAGAGATTTGATATTAATTCTAGATTTGATCATTTTATTAGATGATAGAAGCTTTTTTTTATTCTTTTATTTAAATATATAATTTTTTTTTAATAAATGACTTTTTGACAATATGATTCAAAATATGATCATATTATATATTTGTATAATATATAATATAATCTCAAACTAAATAACTATGTTTTTGGTATAAAACTTAATAAACTGAAAACCGATGGTATATAAACCAAATCAAACTGAAGTAAATATGAATTTAGAATAGTAGTTATATTTTAATAACTGAAATACCAAAAAATCGAACCGAACCGAAACCCGATACCCGGATTGAACACTCCTAATCCAAATGAAACCGAACTATTATTTCATTTTTCAAAACATAATAAAATTAATAACTTCATCCCGCGCAAGACGCGGGTCTTAACCTAGTATCTTTTATGACATAAGTTTTTGAAATACTTTACATGTACGTGTAGATCGGCTAAAAAGAAAAAAATATATATGGAGTCTGTTTATTAAGAACTATGTTAATATAGTGTACCAATGGTATATGTTGTAATTCTCCTAGTAAATTAAGGGTTTTTAAGATTGAAAACTAAGAAGTGCTATGGTGATGACACATCAGCTAAAATGGCAAACTTGTAAATAAAATACGAAAAGAAGATTAGTTTTTAAAAATGCTTCTGTATTAATATAATAGAGATGTGTTTTAAGATACACATAAATTAAAATTAAGTTTTTACATTTTTAAACGAAAACTTCATTAGAATGTTTCAATAATTAATCTTATAATAATAATTAATTATTAATAAATTTTACATAGAAAATTAAAAGTATCATCTAATTTAGAAAAAAAATTCCTAAAATTTCAAGTATTCAAATATGGAAGGAGTATAATTTCAAACCAACTCTTTTTTGAAAACAAAAAAGTTGAAAGAGTTATATGTCGGCAGGTAAATATTAAAGCCGATTTTTTTTTTCACGCTATCTCAAGAAAATAGAGCATTGGAGACTTATTTCAATCAAAGGTTAGAAACTTTATTATATAAACACAAACACACTACTCAAATAATTCTTTCAAATACTGTATATACATAAACTGAAACTGAAACATTGTTGAAGACAAAATATCAATTCAACAACGCATCTGCTAATGGAAATGTCAGAGTTATATCCACTGGTACCTGAATACACAAACAAAGCATGAACGCAGATTATTTCTATGTGAATCGTCATGTGGAAATAAGAAATCTCAGTTTATGTGTATTGTTATGTTAAAGAGACTGTACCTTAACGCTCTCTAGCTTCTCCAGAGCGGTTTTCAATGGCCCTGTGATGGTGCAGTACTTGTTTAGAAGCAACGTTGCTGCTTTTTTGTCACCTCTTCCTTGGATTGTGAGTATCTCACGGCTCAAACTCTCAACTGCATCTTCTATCTGTAAATGCGGATGAACTTTAGATTTTGGATATGAAGAATCAGAAAGTTCTCATGGAAGAAAACATGAACTTGGATGGGTGTTACCTTTGCGAAATCAACTGAGAATGTAGAGTCCTCGTGGAAAACAAAGGCTCCTTTCTCATACAACCAGTTGAACTGCAACGCTTGTCCTTTCCTGAAGACGGATGAGATAGTTATGTCAGGAGCTATACATATATGATGGTGGAGTGTACAAGGTAGAGATTATCTGGCATCATTCATTACCCATGAGCTGCTGTGAGACCAAACCGGATGGATCGAAAGCATCCAGCTAAGAAAGAAACATACATACTCTCCTCCATACTCTTGGAAAGCAGACCCTGTTGATTTCATATACAGAAACAGAATTAGTAAACAGTGGCTTAATTGAGTAGAAAACAGATTCTAGAGATTCGTTAACTAATAAAAGATGATAAGAGACCTTGGTGATGAGAAACTTTAGTGCCCAAAGACCAACTATATCTGCCTTTGCTTCTTCCACTGCAGAATAAACATCTTGCAGTTCCTGTATCAAATGAAAAAGACAAGGGACAGAAAAAGATCAAACTAAAAGTTGTCTTGTGATTAGTGCATGATTGCAAGACAAAAGATTCTTATTAGATTTAAGACCTTTCTCACTGAAGAGGTTCGACCATCCGGAAGTGTTATGCTATGCGGGCCAATGCCATGACAACACTCATGGCAAATGGTGTGAGTGAAAAAAGAATCGAAATCAACAAAGCCTTGTTGTTCTTTGCTGATGGTGATTTCAGCTATAGGCTTTAGAATATGTTCAAACCTGAAAAATAAATAAAAAAGGCTTAGTAAGAAGTAATGCGTTTGTGGAAGAAACATGGAGGAAGAGCATTACTTTGCTTCTTGAACGTTTTTGAGCATAACCATTGATGTTCCTCTTTCCCTGAGGATTTTCTCATCGTTGGGTAAATTGAAAGCAACAGTCTGAGGACCGTTCACATCCTGTCACAATCAAGAAAGAAGTTAAATAAAAATACAAGACATGGCTAGTTTCCCTCTCCTCTCTAGGATCATGTATGGATACTCAGTGGAACTTACCCCGGAATTGTAAATTAACTGGATGACCCGAATAGGAGCAGCAGACACATCTTTTGACTTGTATACACTGTCAAGCGGGAGATTGTCTTCCAATAGCTATCAGAAAGTGAAAATGAAACATATATGAGCTCAAGCAAATGGAACATTGGTTGATCGAAGCTGCATAAAGAGGAATGTACCTTTAGATTGTCACCAAAGAGTTTTAGATCAGCTGTGGCTTTGTCATCTCGAATACCAATGAAGGCTTCAAATGAAGCCTGCCATGAAAAATAAACACAGATTAAGAGAGATATCATGCAATGAACCTAATGTAAATGAAAATTAAAATGGTTAAAGGAGTTGCAACAAGACCGTCAATGAAATGCAAAGCTAAACGCTAATATTGTGAGTACAAGTATAAGTAGATCACTGCAGAAGGAAAAAATTTATGGAAATTATTACCTTGTAACCAAACATTTCATCTTCGTATGTCTCGTATGGACCAATGGTAATATCCAACTTTGAATCCTACAGAAGTTGATAGAAGTGTGAATGACAATCTCTCAAACACGAAATTGCAGACTTGATAATAAAATAGCTAGAGCTCGTCTAACAAAATCTATCATCTTCTGTCTTATGAAACACTACTTAGCTATGAACATGAATGGGAAAAGAAGAGGTACCAAGTCCATCCATGCAATGTCTGACTCATAGTAGTCATTTGAAAGGAACGCTTCAGCTTTACTGTGCAGCAGCTTCTTCAAACTGTGAAAATACATTATAAAGTACTTGAAAACACAAAGCCACTTGAATGAGATAATATATGTTATTATACCTCTGTGAAGTGACCAAGTGTCCAGCTTTGTGCAAAAGTTCAGAGGCTTTTGTGAGGAAAGGTCGATATATCTCTGAATAGGGACTACTATACAGATCGGAACTAGAGTCTGGTATTGTGCTATCAGCGAGATGCTCAGATAGAGAAGCATCTAGATTAGCTTCAGTTCGCCTTTTTATAATACTGAAAAATCCTGTTGCAGCACGCTTTTGCTCTTCCGTGAGACTACTGAGCCATGAGGTAGACTCCTATAGATTTTCGAAACACATTTCTTACCATGGTTAAGGGAACATATCAAAAAATGAAAAACAAACATCAAATATTGTGATTGTGTAAGGTACCGCTTTATCCATATCTGGAGGATAGAAATTGGCACCAGGTGGCTTAGTCAAAGGAAAAGCTGCTCTGTATTCAAGACCCTTCCAGCCATCAATAGGTTTCGTTGCTTCAGGAAGCAACTTTACAGCTGAATCAGCCGTAGTCAAGAATGGTTCATTTTCATCCAGAGACGACCTACAAATGTAGAATGAAACATCAATCTTTTGTAATGATATCTCCTAATTTTCATGAGGTGTACACACCAAATACTATATGTTACTGAATTAACAGACACCTTTGTTGTAAGAAAGCCACTTCAATGATACTCACCATGGACTTTTGTTGATCAGAAAGTATTTCCATTTTAATTTGTCCAGTTCTGATGCATTAGCATGCTCCTTAAGCCAATCTCTTAGAGCTGGATTGCTGTGCCAAAGCTGTTTATGATAACAGAAAACTTATCTAGTTTAGTTCACGTTCAGCCATGAGATCTCATGTCCACAAACAGAACAAGAAAATTCGGACAACAGATCTACAAAACCTGCTCATAGAAAATATCGTCAATAACTTTTGCAGCCTTCACAATTAGAGCCAGCGCTTTCTGATCTGCCTCAGAGAATTCTGTCAACTGCATAGTCATCAAAATCTGAGTTTTGTGGTACATTTGAAACAAATAAATCACGGTAATATATATATGTGACAAGTTTAATACATTTGCTTCGAGGGTGACAGGAGAATATCTCTGGAGTTGCTTCTGCAGAGATAGACTACGAGCCTCAATGTTCACTTGGCACCTTCAACAAAGAAGAAACACTCTATTGTAAGATAACAACTTTCTATATAAACCTTTAGCTCAACGATGGGTATATCACGGAATATACCAGAGATGAAACGACAAAAGTCAGGAAACACTAATAAGAGAGATAATTGTACCTCTGCCTGATTATGTGAAAAAGTTGTCCATATTCTCCATCAACATCATATGGTACATAAGCAGGATCTTCCTTGGCCAGAAGGTTTATGTATTCTTCATAAGGTATGTATTTTACAGCAGAGACTTCCTCTTTCTAATACATATAAGAAAAAAAAACGAAATATTGAGGCAACTTGAGAATCCTAATTAGCGCTAAAACTTATAGCATCTTAATAGTAAAACTCTCACCTGAAGAGTAAAGGCTTCTAATGGGATTGGATGCAGAATTGTAACAAGATACACATCATTGAACTCATTGTTTATGAACTTTCCATCGTTTATGACACTGCAAAAAGCACACAAGAGAAAAAAGAAGAACAGTGTCAGATAAGAGAATCGCCGTGAGACTCGATAGAGTAAATAAACCAGTGTAGATATTCGGATTAGAGAAATCAAGTTAGCTTCAAGATGCAATGATTATACTAATCAAGCTAAACACTTTGAGCAGCAAACAAAATATTTATACAGAGAGAGAACATATGCATAAGGTAAAGCCAATAAAGTTGAGTTTAAAAAAAAAAAGAAACCATTCTTGAAGAAAGACGAATAACTTTTCAAAAGCATCCTTTGGGAGTTTAACGCCAAGCTCTTCCTCAAGCTCTCGCCTACACAGAAGAAGTGAAGTGGAGAGCAACTTTAGTAAAAGGACAGAAGAAGTAAAAAGGGAACTGCAGAGTGAAATTTACTTACTGAGCCGACATAAGAGATGAATCACCAGCTGAGATATGACCAGCACTAGAGATGTCCCATTGACCAGGCCAAGAATCTTTATCATCAGAGCGGAGTTGGAGAAGCAGCTCTTGAGTGCTCTCCACAAAAATGCAGATATGAACTGAACGATGGTAATCTCCATCTCGGTGAACCTCTGACCTATAAGGAAGAAAGACATGGTGAGACACAAAAAAAGAAGATTTGTTTTTTAAGGTAACGAGTCAACGAAGCATCAAAATCAGACAAAAACAAAAAGAAGCCGAGACTGTTTCCAAGGAAAGATGTAGACTTTCAAACGTATAAAAACAATGAATGGTTTGATCCAACTAAAGTCACATCTCAAAATCACTTGTAGTACGAATCGATTTCTGACTACTTTCATCTAATAAGAAGGATAAAAATACACATGCCTGGGTTTAGACAAACCGGTCTTCTCGCCGGATTTGGTCAAAACGTCGAAATGCTCCTCCGCCATAGCTCTATCTCCCTCTCTCCCTGATTAAAGTAAGAAAGATTACCTTATTTATTTATACAAGACGAAGAAGTCTCTTCGTCGAAAATTAAAAAAATAAAGTGACAAACATACTTTTGCTTATCTAAACCGGACGGACGGACCGGACCGGACCCTGTTCAGTTAAATCTTAAATGACATAACTTGGCTCGAGACATCTACATTCAAAAGTGACACATTTGGAAATATATTTGTCATAGAAATCCACTCCCTACGGGGAATCCGAGTTCTCATTGTTTCATGTGAAAAGAGATAAGTATATATATGTCAGCAGCTAAATATCAAATCCAAATTTTTCAAGAGAACAGCAACATTGTCAACTTATTTCAATATTTGCATGAAGGAAACCAAAGTCGTACGTAGATATCAACGATGCTCGCTGGAAGGTAGCACAAATTGCAAGAAAGTGTATCTAAATCTCAAGAGAAGGAAACGGCCAAACATGAGACAAATATCCATGGAACTAGAAATGATTATCATTTATGTCCAGTAGAGCCCATATCTACAAGCAATCCATGTACAGACATTTCATTTATGGGTGAGGTGATTAAATGTTCATATTGTTCAACCACTAGGCTTTCTGCGGAAGAAACGCATTTACACAACAACAACAACAACAGGAAATAGTGTGAATTGTCCTTGTCCCTAATTAAGAAGATGCAAATTTCATGAAGCCGTGCGTATACGTAGTATTTGGATTCTTTCGGGAGACTTGACTTCACCCCACTTGTATAATTTGTGGTCAGAAAGCCAAAAAAAAACATTTACTTGTGTTGATACCAGTAATTATGTACACCTTACAACTTATAGTTGACTGAGAAAGCGATAACGAAGACCAAGAAGACCTTATGCTGTTTCCAAGTAAACGCAAACCTTCTCCTCACATATACCTTACAAAACCATCGTTGCATACTTGCATTGTATCAAGTAAACACTCAGGAAAAAACAACAGGCATAAACATGAGCGCTACTTACTTCCTTTGGACTCTCTTCTCCCTGCTACTATTTCCGAACCTTGGTTCTTCTGCAGATCTCACCGTTTCCAAATCTTGTCGTGATCACTGTGGAGGGATCCACATCCCGTACCCATTTGGAATCGGAACCGGCTGCTATCTCAGTAAATGGTACGAAATTAAATGTGATCATAATATTACCTCTCTTTCAGTTTCAGGGAAGCCCGTCCCTGTTCTTTCCGTAATTGACAAGGAAGTTGTGAAGATCTACCTTAAAGGGTCAATTCGTATAAAACATTCAATAGCTTCAAAGGGATGTTCCAGCGACGGAGAAGAAGAGGTTGAGTCACTTTTGAATTTGACTGGTACCCCTTTTTACGTTAGACCTCGTAATACAATGATAGCGGCTGGTTGTGACAACACGGCATCGTTGACAAATATCGAACCAGTCATGATGGGGTGCAAATCTAGATGCGGCAAAAATTCACATACACCTACTCAAGATTTTCTTGCCCTAGACGAATGTATTGAATCATATGGCAACGACAACGACGACAAGAATTGTAAGGAAATGAGCATTGCCAACGAAAAAAGCTGCAGCGGTATCGGATGCTGCGAGGCAAACATCCCTGGTCATCAACAGATTGTTGGTGTCAGAATAGATAACGTCACGACAACAAACAGAGGGTGCAAAGTTGCCTTCTTAACAGACGATAACTACCTTTTGTCAAATGGTTCTGATGCTCAAAGGATTCATGCTAAAGGATATGGTACGGTTTTGCTAGGATGGTTAATCCATATGCCGAATCGTTCTTTTTTCGACTCTCTGGGATGCCATAATATGAAAGAGTACAGCCAAGCAATAAAAAACCCATCTGCAATCACTTATGGAATCAATTGTACATGCGATAATTATTCTAGCTTTTCAAGCTATGGAAGATGTGATTGCACTGATGGTTACAGAGGCAACCCATATGTTTCAGGCGGATGCAAAGGTTAGTGATTGTGTTACTACTTCATGTTTCTATTCTAATCTTCTATGATGACCAAAGCAAACATATATATTGTGAAGCTGTCTAAACAAAGGCTAGCCTATGGGATCATCTTTTGATTTCAGTTTCATTATTTCTTAAATCAGATGTTAATGAATGCCTAGAAGAGAAGGACAAGTATGGAACTCCCATTTGTACGGACGCAACTTGTGTCAATTTTCAGGGAGGCTATGACTGTGTTTACAAAAATCACCGACGGCAAGTAGTAATTGCAATAGGTAACCATGTAAAATTTTGATCGCCATTTACTTTATGGTATATCCAAAACGATAAACAGTGTTTTTTTCTTCTCTGTCTTTTCTGTGTTTGCAGGGGTTGGTTCGAGTTTTGGGTCATTGATCTTTGTTGCTGGAATATACTTGGCATACAGATTTATTAGAAAGCAAAGAAGGTTAAGCCAAAAGAAGAAGTTTTTCAAACGTAATGGAGGTTTATTGTTACAACAACAATTAACTTCAACCCAAGGCAACGTGGAAAAGACAAAAGTGTTTACCTCAAAGGAGCTGGAAAAGGCCACCGAGAACTTTAGCTTAAACAGAATACTCGGACAAGGTGGTCAAGGTACCGTGTACAAAGGGATGCTTGTCGATGGTAGAATTGTGGCAGTGAAAAAATCTAAAGTCGTGGACGAGGACAAGTTAGAAGAGTTCATCAACGAAGTTGTTATTCTTTCGCAGATCAACCATAGGAACATCGTGAAACTCTTGGGATGTTGCCTTGAGACACACGTCCCAGTTCTCGTCTACGAGTTTATACCTAATGGTAACCTTTTCGAATACCTTCATGATGAGGAGTCTGGTGATAACATGATGGCTACTTGGGAAGTACGTCTCCGCATTGCTATAGATGTTGCAGGAGCTCTCTCATACCTGCACTCGTCTGCATCGTTTCCAATCTATCATAGAGATGTCAAGTCCACAAACATAATGTTGGATGAGAAGTATCGAGCCAAGGTGTCTGATTTTGGAACGTCAAGATCGGTGACAGTGGATCATACCCACTTAACGACTGTGGTTTCGGGTACGGCGGGGTATATGGATCCTGAGTACTTTCAGTCTAGCCAGTTCACTGACAAAAGTGACGTTTATAGCTTCGGAGTTGTGCTCGTGGAGCTTATCACCGGTGAGAAGCCATTTTCTTTCTTGCGGTCTCAAGAAAACAGGACGTTGTCAAGTTATTTCACTCTTGCAATGAAAGAGAACAAACTCTTTGACATTATCGATGCACGAATCAGAGATGGTTGCAAGGTGAATCAAGTGACTGCAGCTGCAGAGATTGCAAGGACGTGTTTGAACATGAAAAGGAGAAAAAGACCAAGCATGAGAGAAGTGTCTATGGAATTAGAGAAAATACGTGCGTCGTCTGAAGACACGCAGTCGCATGAGTATGTTGGCGAAAACAAAGAAGACAACAACAAAAGAGCTGTGGAAGTTAACATAGGGGAGAGTTCATGGAATGACGTGGCGGTTACAGCTCCAGCTTCTCAAAACAGTGTCGCTACATCGTCATTGTCAGATACTGAACCATTGTTTCCTAATCAAACTCGGTAAAAGTCGCCTATCTTTGCTTTTGTGTTCTATTTTGAAGCTTGTGTGTGAATGAGTGTGAACGTACTTTTTTTTCTATTAATGGTCTCCAAGTTATGTAATAAAGGATCTCCTTTCTCAACTTTTGAGGAAGATAGTCAACTTTTGGATTGTGTTTACCCATGGTTTTGGTTTGGTAGCTGACTTTATTTCTCTATATTTATTACTCAGTTGAGATGTAAAGTGTAAACCCATCACCTTAACCGTTGACAATTTGCTCCCTGTGTGATCTGTGTCTAGCTTGCTTGCTTCCATGAAACCTTCACCCCAGCGAGGCAGCTCAATGATTTGGTAGCTCTCATACAAAAATCATTACGCAAAATTGAAACCCAAAAAAAAAAAGGAAAATGAAGAGAGAGAAACTTATCTTTTGTATCCCACTCTCTCTGCTTACTCTGTTGATCTTCAATGTCTCTTCTTTAATAACAACAGCTCAAAACATCAACTCTTCTCCAAGTTATTGTAATAGAATCTGTGGAGGAATCTCGATTCCTTTCCCATTCGGCATCGGACATAAAGACTGTTACCTCAACGACTGGTACGAGGTTACCTGTAACACCACCACAACCACCTCCGGTAACCTCCTAGCTCCGTTCCTCTCTAAGATAAACAGAGAGCTAGTAACCATCACTCTTCGAAACAGCATCGACAGCTCATACGGCGTCGTACACATAAAATCTCCGGTGACTTCCTCCGGCTGTTCTCAACGACCAGTAAAGCCTCTTCCTTTAAACCTCACCGGTAAAGGAAGCCCCTTTTTCATCACCGAGTCGAACCGTCTCGTCTCAGTAGGTTGCGAGAGCAGAGCATTGGTCACCAACATCGAATCTCAGATCATAGGATGCGAATCGTCCTGCGTCGGCAACAAGAGTCGTTCAGACAAGATCTGCAGTGGTTACAGATGTTGTCAGGCGGTGATTACGGCGGATAAACCGCAAGTCATCGGCGTTAACTTAGAAAGCTCCGGCGGTAACACTACTCTGTGCAAAGTTGCGTTCTTGACGAACGAGACTTACTCTCCGGCGAATGTTACCGAGGCTGAGGAGATTTATAGTAAAGGGTTTAGTGTGGTTGAGCTTGGATGGTTCTTTGATTCTCGGTTAAGGGATCCAGCGGGATGTGTGAACTTGACTGAAGCTAGGATCTACACGAGCGCACCGAGTTGTGTTTGTGAGTATGGTTACTTCTCTGGGTTTGGTTACAGTAACTGTTACTGCAATGAGATTGGTTACAGAGGGAATCCTTATCTTCCTGGTGGATGTGTTGGTAATGATCTTCATCTGGTTGACTTTAGTTTGTAACACATATGTTGATTTGATTCTGATACTCTTTCTTTTCTTTGTAATTGTTGTTAAGACATTGATGAATGTGGGGAAGGAAAGGGACGAGATAGCTGTGGAGAACAGATTTGTGTCAATGTTCCTGGATCGTTTAGGTGTGAGCCAAAGGAAAGAGGGAAGATCAACCCTGTGTCTCAAGGTGAGTCAATTGATTTTTCTAAAGTAATATAACATATCAAAACTGAGTGATCTTCATGGTGTGTGTTTGGGTCATTGTGCAGGTTTTGTTATAGGTTTGGCATTGTTGTTCTTGGTCCTTGGGATATGGGGATTGATCAAATTCATTAAGAAGAGAAGAAAGATTATCCAGAAGAGGAAGTTCTTTAAACGTAATGGAGGTTTGTTGTTGAAGCAACAGTTAACTACACAAGAAGGAGGTAATGTGGAGACATCAAAAATATTCACCTCCAAAGAGCTGGAGAAGGCAACTGATAACTTTAACAAGAACAGAGTTCTTGGGCAAGGAGGTCAAGGTACGGTCTACAAAGGAATGTTGGTAGATGGACGTATCGTCGCTGTGAAAAGATCTAAAGTTTTGGATGAAGACAAAGTCGAGGAGTTCATCAACGAAGTCAGTGTTCTCTCTCAGATTAACCATAGGAACATTGTGAAACTCATGGGGTGTTGTCTAGAGACAGAGGTTCCTATCTTGGTTTATGAGCATATTCCAAACGGAGACTTATTCAAGCGGCTACATGATGATTCTGATGATTACATAATGACTTGGGAAGTGCGTTTGCGGATCGCTGTAGAGATTGCAGGAGCACTTGCTTACTTGCACTCTGCTGCATCTACTCCGGTCTATCACAGAGACATCAAAACGACAAACATACTTTTGGATGAGAAGTATCGAGCCAAGGTGTCGGATTTTGGTACTTCGAGATCTATCAAGATAGATCAGACTCACTTGACAACTCTAGTTGCAGGTACTTTCGGGTACTTGGATCCAGAGTACTTTCAAACTAGTCAGTTTACGGATAAAAGCGATGTTTATAGTTTTGGAGTTGTCTTGGTTGAGCTTATAACCGGAGAAAAACCATTTTCTGTTATGCGGTCTGAAGAATACAGAGGGCTTGCGTCTCATTTCAACGAGGCCATGAAACAGAACAGAGTTCTTGATATTGTTGATTCTCGGATCAAAGAAGAGTGCAAAGATGAACAAGTGTTGGCTGTGGCGAAACTTGCGAGAAGGTGTTTAAGCTTAAAAGGGAAGAAGCGGCCAAACATGAGAGAGGCTTCCATTGAGCTTGAGAAGATCTGTTCATCACCTGAAGATCTCGACGTAACATTTGAAGAGGAAGAAGAAGAAGAAAAGGCAATGGAAATCAACATGGATGATACTTGGAGCGTAGAGATGACTGCTCCAGCATCTCTCTTTGATTTATCACCCAAGTTAGAGGTCGAACCATTGGCTCCTCACCAAACATGGTGATAATGGAATCTGATAAAACTGCAGAGATGTACGGAAATGTTTGTTTAATTGTGTGATAACAACAAAGACTCTAATTGTTCCACTCTTCCATAAATATTCTCAAAAACATTTCAGAATTGCATTCCATCACAAAGATTCATTTATACAATGTTTGTGGAATCATCTTGGGACATAAATCACATTATAAAATACAAAAAAGTTTACATTATGATCAAACATTAGCCATTGCTTTAGGCTATTGTTGTTACACACACATTGCATTAGAGGGACAAAATAAAACAATGAGTATCAGCTTTTGGTGACACTTTTATAAGAATTTAAGTTTCCTGCCTTTAGAGAAACTGGCATGGACGTGTTCCATTTGACAAATTGCCTTCTCTTTCCCGGTCATATCCGAACACGACAAGTGGCTATCACCTAAAGTGACGGCAAAGTAGATATAGATGGTGCAGAGGAAGGTCAAAAGGATCATAGCGGTTAAAAGGAAACGATGCCTCCGGAAAACAGTAGAGAAGCTACCCAAATCCTCCCATTGCTTCTTTAGCGCGTGTGGCCTTCGTAACGGTGATGATACAATCCCATCAAGAACCATTTCTTCAAATAAATAAATATATAAAAACTGATCTTTCTAGCTTAAGCCACCAACCTGAAATGACAAACGTGTTTCAGTTCAAAATTAAAAGTGTGAAAACTTTAGTTCATAAACCATTTTACACAGTTTGTAACATTGCCAAGACTCAAAATCATATTCATTGAGTAATCTGTGACGACGAGTTTAACCAATCTAAGTTAATCATATAGATGATTGAAGCGAAGAAAGCCTCAAAACCTTTACGCAAATAAATAACGGAAAACAGATCAAAACCAGAGGAAGAGATTACAAACCGGTTAGAGATCTGGAGATGAAGAGCTGGTTACAGCTCCCTCCGTTGATAATTAAAAAAAAAAGAGTCCTCCTCCTTTAGCTCCCAATAGCAAAAGGTTTTCTCTTTGTCGGCGTGGCGTCGTGAAAACTGTAGATCTCGCGTCCGTCGAGTTATGGTAGAGTTTAGAGAGATTTGCCGGTAAACGCGGTATGTCGAGAGCTCAAAAAGAACATATAGTCCGTTACAAATACCCGATAATTTAGGAATTTTATTTTGAAAAATAAAATTAGGGAGAAAGCGTGTTAGGTTGTGTTATTCTGGAATCGAGTAATATTCCACTCACTTGTGAACTTATAAATGCTCTCAACATGTGGGGGTTGTTTGTTATATTCTAGCTGGCTTTTAAGTCTTCCACCGACGCTACATGACTCTCTCTATACATACTTACATTTATTCACATGGATGTTTTGTATTTGATGATTCAAAAATGTCAAATGTATCTTGAAATTGATTGCTAAAATCCCGACAACAAAATTTAATAAATTCTACTACTAGTAAGATTTGTCAAGAATTAGGCCAATTTAATGTCCTTAGTAAAGTGAGTGGGCCCTTGTAGTGCGTTTGTTTTTCTTTATACAGTACTCCCTCTGTTTCATTATAAGTGTCACTCTACAGCTATGCACACGGATTAAGGAAACAATTAATTTTACATATTTCCTATATAAAAACACAGTTACCCGTACACCTAACCATATTTTAACCAATAGAAAAACAAATTACATAATAAAATTAATAAATTTTGCATTGAAAACCGAAAACGACACTTATTTTGTAACGCAAGAAAATCTCTACAACGACACTTAATATGAAACGGAGGGAGTAGATTTTAAGATAAGGCTTTATTTGGCTACTAATGGGCAAATTTTTGTTTGGCGCGTTTACGAGTGAATAGTCCTCGACCATTTCGAATTTCGCTTCATATGGTCTTTAATGGGCTAACTATCTTTCATTCATGGCCTATGGGCCTTGCCAAAGATACAAACATACGGTTTCTTTGTACATTTACTATTGTCAAGGGGAAAAAATGTTTTAGATACAGACAGGAGGGTTCCAACTTGACATACGGTAGTTGAAATGGTATATTTCTCTTTATGTGAGTAGAGATGCAAAGTGTGATCACGTAATTCTTGAAGGTATAAACATAAAAGTGTAAATAGATATTTTGTAATAATTTTCACGGATTTTCCGAGATTGAAAGTTGAAACCATTAAGATACTACTAGTCTAGTCTAGTCTAGTAGCATACACAAACCGG
Source organism: Eruca vesicaria subsp. sativa (assembly GCA_932364175.1). Lineage (NCBI taxonomy): Eukaryota > Viridiplantae > Streptophyta > Magnoliopsida > Brassicales > Brassicaceae > Eruca > Eruca vesicaria. The sequence continues at coordinate 189,718 of CAKOAT010112932.1, forward strand.
TTTGGTTTGGTTTAGACAAATTGATGGTCTCCTGGCCCCTGGGTTAGTAAAATTCTTTCTAGTAGCAAAATACTTGAAAAATAAATTATTCAGGAGTACCGTCTCGGTTTTATTTGGTTCAGTAGAAACCGGTGACTTAACCGGCTCTTTTATCCGTGAAACATAGACGGTTGAACCAAGCTGGATAATATTTTTTAAAAATACGATTTTACAAATAAGGAAATTTGAAGGAAGAAGGAGAAAAGAGACCTAAAGTGGCGGGATTCCAATATTCACCACCACCATCACCACCAAAGCCCTACAAAGCTTTCTCTCCCATTTTGAGTGGCGATCCGATTCTCACTCTCTCCCCTTCTCTCTCATTTCAATATTTTTTGTTTCTCAAGAAAATTTCGATAGAAAATCCAACGAAAAAAAAAGAGGATTAGGAATAATCATCATCATCAATCAAATCAGTATCGCTTCATCAGCACGAGATCCACCTCTTTCCTTTCCTCTCACTCCTCACTAATCAATGCCGTGATTTTCCCGGTAACGGATTAATTACGACTGAGATTACGTTTTCGAATTTGATTTGTTTCCCTAATTACATTTATTCGTTAGTTTAATTTAGAAGCAAACTTTCGCCAGCTGCGTTTGAGTTTTTTACTAACCGTACAAAATCTCTTTGTAAAAAATCTGTGATTCCAGAATCGTTTATCGACGCAATGGAGAAGAAGAAGTATCCGATAGGGCCAGAGCACTACACTATCTACGAGGTCATCGGCCAAGGCTGCAGTGCTCTAGTGCATCGCGCCTTATGCATCCCTTTCGACGAAGTCGTTGCAATTAAGATTCTCGATTTCGAACGAGATAACTGCGACCTGGTTGATTGATTCGCTTCGTTGTATGTTTGTTTTCTCATTGGCTAAAAGCTAATTATTACTGTTTATCTGTTGTTGTTTGGCAGAACAATATATCGCGTGAAGCGCAGACGATGATGCTAGTTGATCATCCCAATGTGTTGAAATCGCATTGCTCTTTCGTTAGTGATCACAACCTCTGGGTTGTTATGCCTTACATGTCTGGTGGCTCTTGCCTCCACATTCTCAAAGCTGCTTATCCTGATGGCTTTGAGGAAGTTATTATCGCCACTATGCTCCGTGAGGCCTTGAAAGGCTTAGACTATCTCCATCAGCACGGTCACATTCATCGTGATGTCAAAGTCAGTTATTCACTACACATTTTAAAAAGATTGTGTAGATATGAATAGTATTGGCTTCGTATTGATGATTTTTCTTCGTTTCAGGCGGGGAATATTCTGCTTGGTGCTCGTGGCGCAATTAAGCTGGGAGACTTTGGTGTATCTGCTTGTCTCTTTGATTCAGGTGATAGGCAACGGACGAGGAACACATTTGTTGGAACGCCTTGCTGGTAAGTGTCTCTGTGGTGGTAACTTCTGAATTTAGTTCTCTTGTGAATGATCTATTATTGTTTCTTGTTTTCACAGGATGGCACCTGAAGTCATGGAGCAGTTACATGGTTATGACTTCAAGTAAGTTTAGCCTCCGGTTCAGAGTTTATATCATTTGCGTTTACTAGAGGAGTATATAGTATTTTCTTATTTGGAACATCTACTTCAGGGCGGATATTTGGTCCTTTGGAATTACTGGGCTAGAGCTTGCACATGGACACGCTCCTTTCTCTAAGTATCCACCAATGAAGGTTCATAACCCTGTCATATCTGGAATTCAGCTCCAAAGTCTTTGGTTCGATGCTTAATAAATATGGTTTTCAGGTTCTGCTTATGACCTTGCAAAATGCTCCACCAGGGCTGGATTACGAAAGAGATAGGAAGTTTTCAAGGGTATACTCTCTTGATTTCAGTCAATACTTTTACATCCTGCTCAGAATTTTTTTTTTTTGGGTTATTATCATCTCAATTTTGCCTCTTTTTATGGTTTTTTTTCAGTCTTTCAAGCAAATGATTGCAAGTTGCCTAGTCAAAGACCCTTCCAAACGCCCATCTGCCAAAAAATTGTTAAAGCATTCCTTTTTCAAGCAAGCAAGGTCAAGCGACTACATTGCTCGGAAACTTCTGGATGGGTTACCAGATCTTGTTAATCGTGTTCAGGCAATAAAGGTTGAATATGTAGAAACAAGTTTATTATATCTCTTAGTTGTTTAATATTATCAATCATCATCTTGTGAAAGAACTGGTGGGTATATGCTTTCTACTTGCAGAAAAAGGAAGAAGATATGCTTGCACAAGAGAAAATGGCAGATGGAGAGAAGGAGGAACTCTCCCAGGTTTGTGTTTTTTAGTTTTGGCTTTCTCGATCGATATTTAAATCTTTAACTTTCCAGTTCCAAATCTTCTTCATAGTATTTGGCCTTTAACCTATTGTCATAGTAACATGCAGAATGAATATAAGAGAGGTATCAGTGGGTGGAACTTCAATCTCGATGACATGAAAGCCCAAGCTTCATTGGTATAAGTTTGCTCTCATCTATCCCATAAGAAGTATCCAATTCTTAGTTCACCGAGCTTCATATTATGATGTTCTTATTTCCACCAGATCCAGGACATAGATTGCGGCTTGTCGGAGAGCAGTTTATCTGAAAGTACAACTTCGTTGCAGGCTCTAGATTCACATGATATGCAACCGGAGACTCAGGTGTCTTGTAGAAATATTTCTCAGCTTTCTAGATTACAAATCTTTAGATATTCTCGAAATGTTTCCTTTCTCTATCCATGTTTGTTATTCTGTCGATGTTTAAGGGTTCTTTATTACCTAATCTCTGCAGGAGGATATTGGTCAACTGGCAAATAAGCATCTCCAACCCCTGATTCACCGAACTCTAAGTATCGCAAGGTTTCTCTCCTAATTTTAGCTCTGTTCTCTATTTGAAATTTTCATTTTGTTGTCTACTTATTATCTAGAACTAAGTAAAGTATAAACTGAACAAATAATATTTTGGTTGATCAGGGATAAATCTGATGATGATTCAAGTCTTGCCAGCCCCAGTTATGATAACTATGTATATTCCTCTCCGCGTCATGAGGATCTATCTCTGAATAATACAACTGTTGCAAGTACGCATGCAAGCAATGGGAAACCAATGGACTCCACATCTATCGCAACCAATCAGCCAACAGAGATTCCAGCAGGCAATTGTGTCAATAAGGGAGACAGGTTAGTCCATATTAACATGCACCGCTTTTTGTAAGACCTTTGTTTGGTTCATTGACTAGACATGTTCTCTGTAAGTGAGATTAAATCTAAAGCTAGTATGTCAATTCCCAGTGACAAAATTCAAGACCAGCTTCAAAATGGGGCACATCCTACAGTGGGAGGAGATGAAGTGCTAACAGAGATGGCTGTTAAACCACCCAAAGCAGCAGGTAAGTATATATTTGGATCCAATCTATGCATCCTGGATCAGTGTTTCTAATTAATTAAATGATGAACTGATCTCAGCGAGCCTAGATGAATCTGACGACAAATCAAAGCCGCCAGTTGTGCAGCAAAGAGGACGTTTTAAAGTAACATCTGAAAATCTCGACATCGACAAGGTAAACTCCATTTTCATGGTTTAAAGAGGGAAAAACCGGTTTATTTGTTTTGTTCACTCACGTTTTTATCTGTGTATTCATATTCACTTTCTCTTTATCAGGTAGTAGGTCCATCTCCAATCCTGCAAAAGAGTCACAGCATGCAGGTTGGTAATAGTTTCGAGGTCAGCCTTATCAGCTGCATACACAAATAATCAATGTCTATCATCACAAATATTCATTCAAGCGTGAAAAAAAAAACAAAACATTTGTGTGGTTATTTATGTAGGTGCTCAGCCAACATTCTGCTGCTTCTCTACCTCCCTCTGTTTCAGGAGCTGATGTCGCTTTACCAAATCTAACCAGCTCATACGTTTACCCGCTGGTGTATCCAGTTCTACAAACCAATATATTGGAAAGGGTATGCCTTTTGCTTTCTTTATATCATCTAGTAATGATGAAAAAGATCATTTCATAGTTCACATCCTCCAAAAAAAACAGGAGAACATTCTGCATATGATGAAAGTACTCACCTGCAGAGAGCTGACAGGTTTAATTTCTGTCTGCATTCATCCTTCTTCTGATTAGTTACATTTTATTGCCACTGGATTTGATTTCTTTCATTTCTCCGATGTAGACGGACGTTCAGGTGAACCAGGGGGCTTACACCAACCTAGTAGTGTAGCTCCTACTGAGAAATCAATGGTATGTATACCGTCAACAAACAAAAAAAAGTAAAAACTATTGAATCATATTCCTCCTACAAAATTGAATTATCAAAAGTATTGTTCTTCGGTTGTTGAATCACAGCTTGAAGCAGCACACGAAAGAGAGAAAGAGTTGCTCCACGACATAACTGACCTGCAATGGAGGTAAAACTTAACTTTGACAATCTCCTCTTTAGGTTGTAGTTAAGAATCTTAATATTCTTTCTTCTGTATGTGTGTGTCCATAGGCTTATTTGTGCAGAAGAAGAGCTTCAGAAGTACAAAACCGAACATGCCCAAGTAAGTTGCATCATGTCTGCAATCTTTTAAACTCAACTATATGATTTTATAACCATTAACGTTCATAATTCCCTGTTCAAACTTCTCACAGGTTTGATTTCCTAAGAAACCTGAGAAAAATGTGTGGCTAAGTATAAGAAGTTTGTGTATCATCCATCATCAGCAATAAGTATTTCAATAAGGTATAATACATCTAATGAAGGCAAGATTTGCTTTCAGTTGTTTTGTAATTTGATTCATAAAGTACATCATTTTCCTACAATCACTTTATGTTATTTAGGTAAGAAATATGTAGTATATGTACCATGGTAGCTATTTTATAACCATGGTTACATAATGATTTGTGTAATATTGATACAAAGGAGTTATGGAGAAGCATCTTTGTAATATAATGATGAAATAGATAGATACCTTCAGAGAAACGAATGTAAAGTATGTGTAAGTTTTCTAAATTGGCTGGCATTAGAATTTAGGTTCAATAAAGGCAGAAAAGGACATTGTGACGGATTAAATAGTTAATGCTTAACTAATTATGAATTAGCAGAGCTAAATAAACAACATTACACGCAGACAGAGGACAGAAGACACCGGAGTGTATGACGCGGCCATGCATAATTGGGTGAATTTTCTGGTGGTGGAGGTGTTCGATGCAGCCAAGAACCAAATTTTCCCACAATTATTATAATTAAAAAAAATCTGAAATGAAAGGGAGAAACAAAAGGGTCTCACATGCGGAACCAAACTATGACCTTTGTCTGATCAATGATCATCATCTCCATCTCTCTTTCTCTCTCAGTTGTTCTTTGATCTGTTAAAGAAGCTGTTTTCTCGAGAAAATTTCGAAAAAATCAGGTCCAAAAAAGCTAAAGCTAAAGTAGACTCTCTCCAAGTCTCGGTTTTTGAGCTCTTTACTGGTTTTCGTCTTCTTTTTCTTCTTTCTCGTTTGGCTTCTTTACAACAAATCATTGCCGACAAAACCTCCCAGAAAATTCGTAGATTTTGATTGTTGTTTTCAAGGAAAAACAAAATTTGAACTTGTTTTTTTTTTTTTAAAGCTTGGAGCTTTTTTCTCTGGTTTTTTCAAAATGGGTCTGAGTAATGTGTTACTTCGTAGATAGGACCAACGGGAGAAACAAGCACCACCACTGAGAAGGCGGAGGATAGATTAGGCTCCCGACGGTGGCGGCGGACGAGAGATTTAAAGGGCGGAGGCGAAATGGAAGGGATTCAAAATGAAATTGCATGTCTTTACACACAGCAGGACAAGAAAGGAACTAATCAAGACGCTATGCTCGTTTTTGAGGTTAGTTTCCTATTCATATTCATTCTAAAGTTTTGATTTTGTTCACTGATTCTGGTGAAGAAATGTTTTGTTTAATGTTTGAGTAAAGTTATTTGATTTCTTGCACATGTGTCTTGTTGCTTATCAAACGGATGTACAGAACATGTTGCGTTTCTCTTGTTGTTTTAATGTTTTATTATAACTACAACAACGCTAACTTTTTTTTTTTTTTTTTTTTTTTTGTAACAACAACGGTAACTTATTATCAAAATTTTACCGTAACATATTCATTAACTTGTTTAATGTTGTATTATATTTTCTGACACAACAACGGTAACTTATTATCAAAATTTTATTTAAAAAGTCTGATTTCCTCTCTCTCTCTCTCTCTCTATATCCATTACAGATTTATTACAGCCTTTCAAACTTCTTCTTGTTATTAAAATAAACCAGCTCACAAGCTACTCTTTTCTGTTAAAAAAAAAAACTGGTGCTTCACTTGGAACACTGAGCTCGTCTTACAAGCTTCCTTCAGGTGGACACGATCGAGTTCCCTCCCGTTGACTCTCTCTCAGTGAAGAAAGTCCACAAACCCAAGACATATAGACTGTCTGAGAGCTCAATGACGAGTCCAAGAAGAAGCTGAAGACATCAACGAGTGAGCAAGCAGAGAACCCGAAAACAACAGCAACATCTACTCTAAGAACACATCACAGACTTTTTTTTGGAAGGTAAAGCATCTGGTTTCTCTACTACTACTGAAGTTGATTGTTGTCATGGCTTGTTAAAAAATGCTTTAGACACAGAGATGTAGAATAATGAATATGCTTAATAACTATGGTTCGATGCTTAATAAATACTTGAATACAGTTTGTTCTATACAGGCCCGGCTCAATCATATATGGGACCCAGAGCAGATTTTATTTGCATGAAAATATTATAACTAATTTACTAAAATAGGGCCCTAAAAATTTTAGAAAAGGGCCCTAAACTCTTATCTAAAACATGAAAAAAAATTTGGGCCTAGTGCATATGCACTCTGAGCACTACCCATGAGCCGGGCCTGGTTCTATAAATACTTAATAAATACTTTTCTTTGGTTCGATGCTTAATAAAAATATGGTTTTCAGGTTCTGCTTATGACCTTGCAAAATGCTCCACCAGGGCTGGATTACGAAAGAGTTAGGAAGTTTTCAAGGGTATATACTCTCTTGGTTTCAGTCAATACTTTTACATCCTGGTGAGATTTTTTTTGGCTTATTATCATCTCAGTTTTGTCCTCTTTTCATGGTATTTTCAGTCTTTCAAGCAGATGATTGCTAGCTGTCTAGTTAAAGTCCCTTCCAAACGCCCATCTGCCAAAAAAATTTGTTAAACCATTCTTTTTTTAAGCAAGCAAGGTCAAGCGACTACATTGCTCGGAAGCTTCTGGCAACAAAAGGTTGACTATATAGAACTAAGTATATCTCCCTTAGTTTTTCAAAATTATCAACCATCATCTTATGAAAGAAGGGATGGTTATTTTTGTTTTCTACATACAGAAAAAGGAAGAAGATATGCTTGCACAAGAGAAAATGGCAGATGGAGAGAAGGAGGAACTGTCGCAGGTTTGTGTTTTCTAGTATTCTCTATCAATGTTTAAATCTTTTAACTTTCCAGTTCTAAATAATTTTCAGAGTATTTGGCCTTTAACTTATTGTCATAGTAACATGCAGAATGAATATAAGAGAGGTATCAGTGGGTGGAATTTCAATCTAGATGACATGAAAGCCCAAGCCTCATTGGTAAGTTTGCTCTCCTCTAGCTCATAAAAAGTAGCCAACTAGTTCACCGTCATTCAGATTATGATGTTCTTATTTCCACCAGATCCAGGACATAGATTGCGGCTTGTCGGAGCGTAGTTTATCTGAAAGTACAACTTCGTTGCAGGCTCTAGACTCACATGATATGCAACCGGAGACTCAGGTGTCTTGTAGAAATATTTCTCAGCTTTCTAGACTACATATCTCTAGATATTCTCGAGTTGTTTCCTTTTTCTATCCATGTTTGTTATTCTGTCGATGTTTAAGGGTTCTTTATTACCTAATACCTGTAGGAGGATATTGGTCACCTGGCAAATAAGCATCTCCAACCCCTATTCACCGAACTCGGTATCTATTTTGTTCTCTATTTGGGATTTTCATTTCGTTGTCTACTTATCTGGAACTAAGTATAGGTTTATAAACTGAACAAATAATATTTTGGTTGATCAGGGATAAATCTGATGATGATTCAAGTCTTGCCAGCCCCAGTTATGATAACTACGTGTATTCCTCTTCCCGTCATGAGGATCTATCTTTAAATAATACAACAGTTACAAGTAGTGCGCATGCAAGTAATGGAAACCAATGGATTCCACAACTATTGCAACCAATCATCCAACAGAAATTCCAGCTGGCAATTGTGTCAATAAGGGACACAGGTTAATAATCCCTTAACATGTACTCTGCTTTTGTAAGAGCTTTTTTTGGCACACATTTTTAGTTTAATCGTACCTGCTTAAGTCTTTGAAAACCTGAGGTTCAATTTTCTTTGATTATAGACCAAAAAAACTGACTTTCAACACTCATATTCACTGACTATACATGTACTCTGTATGGGAATTAAAAGCTAAAATGTTTAACTCCCAGTGATAAAACCCAAGATCAGCTTCAAAATGGGGCACATCCTACACTGGGAGGAGATGAAGTACCACCAGAGATGGCTGTTAAACCACCCAAAGCAGCAAGTAAGTATATATATGTTTGAATCCAATCTGTGTATCAGTGCTTTTTCTAATTAATTAAATGCTGAACTGATCTCAGCGAGCATAGATGAATCTGACGACAAATCAAAGCCGCCAGTTGTGCAGCAAAGAAGACGTTTTAAAGTAACTTCTGAAAACCTCGACATCGACAAGGTAAACTCACTCCATTTTCATGGTTTAAAGAGGGAAAAAACGGTTTATTTGTTTGGATCTTTCCTGATACACTGAGACTCTTTTTCCCTGTTCATAATTTTTGCTTAAACCATTGGGTTGTTGTAACATTATAGATGTGGATGGTTACAATCAAGTTATGTTTACTTTTTTGCAAAGTTAGAAACATTTAATCAAACCAACAAACACTTGATGAAACTTTTGCGGTCAATGTTTGCTATATAGGAAACATGCAGATGTGACACTAAGGTGTATTATACACCGTGTATGCAAGCTCTTACCCGACTAGTCCAAGGTCATTGCTCCTTCAGATGGACAAGAGAACCATCTGAGCAAAGGATGATGGATGATCCATGCTAAGCAAGCTGAGGTAATGATACTCTATATCAGATAAAGACATGAAGTTTTGAGATAAACTGCATCTAGCTAAATTTAGAAACTTTGCATGATGTTTTGTGTAGATGGGTTGGTGTGACAGCAACCTATAAAGTGTAAATGAAGTGAGAACAAAATGAGGCAAGAAGAGAGAGCTATGGTATATGCACTCAAACACCAGGTATAATGGGTCCAAAAGTTTTAAAATTAACTCTCTCTCTCTCTCAAAGACATTTGTGTTTACTGAGTTTGTCTATATTTTGATATCCGAGGAGGACATGTCCAAGTTTAAACGCTAAGGCAACCAAACAAGGGAGTGTGGTGATGGCGCCTTCTCTCAGGAAAACAATCAACACGGTATGTTGGTCGAATTAAATTACATTATTAGCATTTACAACTTTATTTCTGTAATCAACTTACTGCATTTTTTTGAATTCAAATTTTTTTTCTCTGTAGGTGGGAGCTTCACAGGAAGTAAAAAAAATGGAATCCTCTTTCTTNTTTACACATTTGTTATTTGGTCACTCAAAACCAGTAACCGTGATTGTCTAGATAAGCGGTACCGTGATTGTCTAGATAAGCGGTACTAATTGTCTAGATAAGCGGATTGGTAGACACTAAATTTATAGTGTGTAAAACAAATAGAAATGCAGCGTGCAGTCAATATGTCCGTTAGAGACGTTAAGTTTCATTATTGTCTAACATTGTCATATTTGGTCACTCAAAACCAGTATCAAATTCTAGTTTTTTGGATTGGTAGATACTAAATTCATAATGTGTGAGACAATAGAAATGCAGTCATTTGCCTTTATACACTTTGTGATCATTTAGTCAGTCAAAATCAGTTTGGTAATTAAGAGTTTCCCCATTCGTATTTTTGTTTGCGTGTTTCTTGTTTTTTTTTGTTTTCGTATATGTCAGGTTAGGAATCAGTGATGCTGCGCTATGGAACTTGACGGTGAAGGCTTATCTGGATATGGGTTTTTAAAGAAGATGCTGTCGAGACCTGTCTTCTCAATTTTACAAGAGAACAAGGTAAAAACAACAACAACGATAATAGCAATGATAATAGCAGTGATAGTTACATTTTATTGACACTGGATTTGATTTCTTTCATTTCTCCGATGTAGACGGACGTTCAGGTGAACCAGGGGGCTTACACCAACCTAGTAGTGTAGCTCCCCTACTGAGAAATCAATGGTATGTATCCATCCGTCAACAAAAAAAAGTAAAAAAATTATTGAATCATATTCTTCCTACAAAATTGAATGATCAGAAGTATTGTTCTTTGGTTGAATCACAGCTTGAAGCAGCACACGAAAGAGAGAAAGAGTTGCTCCACGACATAACCGACCTGCAATGGAGGTAAAAACTTAACTTTGACTCCTCTTTTTGAAATACTTAATTTTTTAGGTTGTAGTTTAGAATCTTAAATATTCTTTCTTCTGTTTGTGTGTGTTGTCCATAGGCTCATTTGTGCAGAAGAAGAGCTTCAGAAGTACAAAACCGAACATGCCCAAGTAAGTTGCATCATGTCTGCAATCTTTTCAGTTCAACTATATGATTTTATAACCACTAGAGTTCAAACTTGTCACAGGTTTGATTTCCTAAGAAACCTGAGAAAAATGTGTGGCTAAGTATAAGAAGTTTGTGTATCATCCATCATCAGCAATAAGTATTTCAATAAGGTATAATACATCTAATGAAGGCAAGATTTGCTTTTCAGTTGTTGTGTAATTGGATTCATAAGTACATCACTTCCTACAATCACTTTATGTTATTTAGGTAAGAAATATGTANTGATTTCCTAAGAAACCTGAGAAAAATGTGTGGCTAAGTATAAGAAGTTTGTGTATCATCCATCATCAGCAATAAGTATTTCAATAAGGTATAATACATCTAATGAAGGCAAGATTTGCTTTTCAGTTGTTGTGTAATTGGATTCATAAGTACATCACTTCCTACAATCACTTTATGTTATTTAGGTAAGAAATATGTACCATGGTAGCTATTTTATAACCATGGTTACGTAATGATTTGTGTAAATATTGATACAAAGGAGTTATGGAGAAGCATCTTCGTAATATAATGATGAAATAGATAGAGATCCCTTCAGAGAAACGAATGTAAAGTATGTTTTGGTTGATTCGCAGGTGTTGGTGACAGCAATACTTGAGGACTCATCCCTTTCAGATATCAAAACCTTGAAAGAGGCTTTTACCTCTGTTTCTTTTCATTGGGTTAGCAGAGACTCTGTTTCCGCTGTTGACTTTTTAGCTAAGCAAGCACTAAACTTTTTTGTATCGAACCTTTGAAGTTTATTTAATCAGTTGGTGCACAAAAAAAAAAAAAGTATGTTTTGGTTGAGTGTGAATGAATACACATCTCTCTCACCATCTCAATGGGACAGCTAAGACTTGTCGACCGTCGGTGTCTGCATAGGCCAACAACACACATTCCGTGAATTCTATTTTCAGTCATAAATTGCTTTTCTTTAATGTTCTTGCCCTTGGAGTTTGGAGTATATATGTATGAAGAAAAGTTATAGTATAAAAAACTGAAACGATTCTAGTTCATACAGAATTGAAAATCCAGTTAACAATTCTAGTTTATTTAACACAAGTAAAATTTTCCTAAATTAACATAAGTTTCTTATGTTTTCTCAAAAGCTTAAAAATTAAGTTTTCTAAATTTGGCTGGATTTAGAATTTAGGTTCAATAAAGGCAGAAAAGGACATTGTGATGGAACCAATGGGCTCCTAGAGACGAACCTAGTCCCTGCGACAGTATTGACAAAATAGTGAAGAAACTCTTCAAACAATTTTGATCAACTTGCGTTTTTTACAAGACTTGCAATGCAGACCCTGTATGGATTATTATTTTTTTGTGTTTGTTGACTTCTTCACATTATATGTATGACTCACTCTGTTTTATTTTTCTCCCCTTTTTCATAAAAAATGTACTTTTGAAAGCTTCTCGTTTTATACATCTTCATAAATTTGAGTTCTATACCAAATGTAAGCTCCAAAGTTCAAGAAAGACTAAAAGTCTCTGTGTCATCATTTTTGTGGACATATATTCCTAACGTGTATCTAATGTTACCGTTAAATGAATGCTAAAAGTCAATGTTACCGTTATTGTAAGAAATAATAATAAAATTTCCTATTTTATTTTTTTATTACAATGTCGACATCATCCAGACAAGCTGTTAAAGTCTTTTAAAGGCTTTTTTTATTACAAAGTTGAAAAACAAAGATGGATCAGCCTTTTCAGAGGCAAGCAGCTCTGACCCTTTTCTCTCTAAATAAAAATCCCCAGGTCACTTTAGGGGTAGAGGCTCTGCAGACCTCGCTGTAACCTGTAGAGCAGTTCTCCACCCCCGAGCAACAAGAGGGAGTAGTTGACTGCTTCTGGTTTCCTCGGACTGGTCTCTGTAGTGTTTGACCACCATGAGAGCTGGATTTGGACACAGCCGGCCTTGAGTAGCCCCAGAATCTGACCAGAGAACCATCGGTGTTCATCGTCGGAGGTGGAAGCGTAAGCGTACTTCCTTCCTTTTTGCTTTCTTTCCCTCTCAACCCATACCTTCCTTCTCTGTTTGTTGATTTTGCTGTCTCTGTTTCCGATTGCCCTTTTTTAGGGATGATTAATAATATATTTAAGAACAAAGATGGGGGTGGCTCTGGAAACTGGATAAAGTCTCTAATCTCTAACAAAAAGAAAAACCCAATCAGGTAATCTCGAAGAGTACTTTTCTCTATCTGTATGTCCACTGTGTTTCTTTATTACACAACATAAAAAGCATTGATTGATTTTGTTTTTTCAGTTAAGTGATAAAAAAGAACAGCAAGAAGAAGCTCTGGAGGACTTTATCAGCAAGAGAGTTTCCTATCTTCCTCCTCAAAATGGTTTCAAGAGCTGTGCTGGTAGGAGGTAGTTACGGCACTCAGATCCACCGTGGCTGCGTCTCTATTATAAGAGCTCCTCCAGAGACTCTTTCCTGGTACACTGAGAGACTCTTTCCCTGTTCATAATTTTTGCTTAAATCATTGGGTTGTTGTAACATTATAGATGTGGATGGTTTACAATCAGTAGTTATGTTTACTTTTTTTTTTTTTTTTGCAAATTTAGAAGAAACATTTAATCAAACCAACAAACACTTGATGAAACTTTTGCGGTCAATGTCTTTCCTTGTTCATAATTTTTGCTTAAATCATTGGGTTGTTGTAACATTATAGATGTGGATGGTTTACAATCAGTAGTTATGTTTACTTTTTTTTTGCAAATTTGGAAGAAACATTTAATCAAACCAACAAACACTTAATGAAACTTTTGCGGTCAATGTTTTGCTATAGGAAACATGCAGATGCTATAGGAAACAAGCTCTTGCCCGAGTCCAAGCTTGTTGCTCCTTCAGATTGACAAGAGAACCATCTGAGCAAAAGGATGATTCATGCTAAGCAAGCTGAGGTAATGATACTCTATATCAGATAAGGACATTAAGTTTTGAGACAAACTGGGACTTTGCTAAATTTAGAAACTTTGTGTAGATGGGTTGGTGTGACAGCAACCCAAAAAGTGTAAATTAAGTGAGAACAAAATGAGGCAAGAAGGAGCAATCAAGAAGAGAGAGCTATGGTATATGCATGCACTCACACACCAGGTATAATGGGTCCAAAAGTTTTAAAATTAACTCTCTCTCTCAAAGACATATTTGTGTTTACTGAGTTTGTCTATATTTTGATATCCGAGGAGGACATGTCCAAGTCCAAACGCTAAGGCAACAACCAAACAAGGGAGTGTGTGGTGATGGTGGGTGGCGCCTCCTCTCAGGAAAACAATCAATAAGGTATGTTGTTGGTCCAATTAAATTACATTGTTAGCATTTACAACTTTATTTCTGTAATCACCAAAATTTGCAAACGCTCCAGGGCCTCAGTCTCCTCCTTCCCATTATGTTTGTAACTTTTACTTAATTAGAATCATTATTATTGAATCCACTGCAAATAAAATTGTCTGTGTTCTCTCCCCAAGTTGTTAAAAATATCTTTCTTTTAATGGATTATGACTAATTGGTTTACATATTTCACCATGATCTTTAATTATGTTAGTTTCCACCATTGATGTGATCTTCTTCTATCATCAACCTGAGAAACATATAATAATAGTCTTATTATATTCTATGAATTAGATTTCTGGGAACCTAAAATGGGCGTTTTAGCTGACTTTTTTTGTGTGTCAATTTTGGTCCAGGATGTGGTGAAAGGCAAGCGCTACACAATAGAAGGAAGAACCAAGGTTTTTTTTTTTTTTTTTTTTTACCAAGCAGAGAACCCGAAAACAACAGCAACATCTACTCAAAGAACATCACAGACTTTTTTTTGGAAGGTAAAGCATCTGGTTTCTCTACTACTGAAGTAGATTGTTGTCATGGCTTATTAAAAAATGCTTTAGACACAGAGATGTAGAATAATGAATATGCTTAATAAATATGGTTCGATGCTTAATAAATACTTGAATACAGTTTGTTCTATAAATACTAAATAAATACTTTTCTTTGGTTCGATGCTTAATAAATATGGTTTTCAGGTTCTGCTTATGACCTTGCAAAATGCTCCACCAGGGCTCGATTACGAAAGAGATAGGAAGTTTTCAAGGGTATATACTCTCTTGGTTTCAGTCAATACTTTTACATCCTGGTGAGATTTTTTTTGGCTTATTATCATCTCAGTTTTGTCCTCTTTTCATGGTATTTTCAGTCTTTCAAGCAGATGATTGCTAGCTGTCTAGTTAAAGTCCCTTCCAAACGCCCATCTGCCAATAAAATTGTCAAACCATTCTTTTTTTAAGCAAGCAAGGTCAAGCGACTACATTGCTCGGAAACTTCTGGCAACAAAAGGTTGACTATATAGAACTAAGTATATATCTCTCTTAGTTTTTCAAAATTATCAACCATCATCTTATGAAAGAACGGATGGTTATTTGTTTTCTACATACAGAAAAAGGAAGAAGATATGGTTGCACAAGAGAAAATGGCAGATGGAGAGAAGGAGGAACTGTCGCAGGTTTGTGTTTTCTAGTTTTCTCTATCAATGTTTAAATCTTTTAACTTTCCAGTTCTAAATAATTTTCAGAGTATTTGGCCTTTAATTTATTGTCATAGTAACATGCAGAATGAATATAAGAGAGGTATCAGTGGGTGGAATTTCAATCTCGATGACATGAAAGCCCCAGCCTCATTGGTATAAGTTTGCTCTCAAAGTAGCTATTCTCGATATGTTTCCTTTTTCTATCCATGTTTGTTATTTTGTTGATGTATAAGGGTTCTTTATTACCTAATCTCTGCAGGAGGATATTGGTCACCTGGCAAAATAAGCATCATCTCCAACCCCTAATTCACCGAACTCTAAGTATCGCGAGGTATCTATTTTGTTCTCTGTTTGGGATTTTCATTTCCTTGTCTACTACGTATCCGGAACTAAGTATAGGTTTATAAACTAAATTAATAATGTTTTGGTTGATCAGGGATATAAATCTGATGATGATTCAAGTCTTGCCAGCCCGAGTTATGATAACTACGTGTATTTACTCTCCCCGTCATGAGGATCTATCTTTAAATAATACAACAGTTACAAGTAGTGCGCATGCGAGTAATGGATTCCACAACTATTGCAACCAAATCATCCAACAGAAATTCCAGCTGGCAATTGTGTCAATAAGGGAGACAGGTTAATAATCCCTTAACATGTATACTCTGCTTTTGTAAGAGCTTTTTGTTTGGCACACATTTTTAGTCTTATTGTTTAACCGTACCTGCTTAAGTCTTTGAAGACCTGAGGTTCAATTTTCTTTGATTAGAGACCAAAAAAACTGACTTCAACACTTATATTCACTGACTATACATGTACTCTGTATGTGAGATTAAAAGCTAAAATGTTTAACTTCCAGTGATAAAACCAAATATCAGCTTCAAAATGGGGCACATCCTACACTGGGAGGAGATGAAGTACCACCAGAGATGGCTGTTAAACCACCCAAAGCAGCAAGTAAGTATATATGTTTGAATCCAATCTGTGTATCAGTGCTTTTTCTAATTAATTAAATGATGAACTGGTGGTCTCAGCGAGCATAGATGAATCTGACGACAAATCAAAGCCGCCAGTTGTGCAGCAAAGAAGACGTTTTAAAGTAACTTCTGAAAACCTCGACATCGACAAGGTAAACTCACTCCATTTTCATGGTTTAAAGAGGGAAAAAACGGTTTATTTGTTTGGATCTTTCCTGATACACTGAGACTCTTTTTCCCTGTTCATAATTTTTGCTTAAACCATTGGGTTGTTGTAACATTATAGATGTGGATGGTTACAATCAAGTTATGTTTACTTTTTTGTAAAGTTAGAAACATTTAATCAAACCAACAAACACTTGATGAAACTTTTGCGGTCAATGTTTGCTATATAGGAAACATGCAGATGTGGCACTAAGGTGTATTATACACCGTGTATGCAAGCTCTTGCCCGACTAGTCCAAGCTCATTGCTCCTTCAGATGGACAAGAGAACCATCTGAGCAAAGGATGATGGATGATTAATGCTAAGCAAGCTGAGGTAATGATACTCTATATCAGATAAAGACATGAAGTTTTGAGATAAACTGCATCTAGCTAAATTTAGAAACTTTGCATGATGTTTTGTGTAGATGGGTTGGTGTGACAGCAACCTATAAAGTGTAAATGAAGTGAGAACAAAATGAGGCAAGAAGGAGCAACAATCAAGAAGAGAGAGCTATGGTATATGCACTCAAACACCAGGTATAATGGGTCCAAAAGTTTTAAAATTAACTCTCTCTCTCTCAAAGACATTTGTGTTTACTGAGTTTGTCTATATTTTGATATCCGAGGAGGACATGTCCAAGTCCAAACGCTAAGGCAACCAACCAAACAAGGGAGTGTGGTGATGGCGCCTTCTCTCAGGAAAACAATCAACACGGTATGTTGGTCGAATTAAATTACATTATTAGCATTTACAACTTTATTTCTGTAATCAACTTACTGCATTTTTTTGAATTCAAATTTTTTTTCTCTGTAGGTGGGAGCTTCACAGGAAGTAAAAAAAATGGAATCCTCTTTCTT